>CM024761.1:6753245-6809101 GCA_014218235.1 Colocasia esculenta
TGCCGTTGACTTGGTGTAAGCGGCAGTCGATGTTGCCGCCTACTGGTTATGGACAGAAATGCTATTTATGGTATTTTTTAATCGCTGATGCATGCATGATAACATACGAGGTGCACTGAGTGCACATTGTTCTCGTGTTTAGCATACAAGGTAGCTGATAGTTGTTTACTTCAGTGATTGCGCATTGTTTACGCGAGTCATTGGGTTCACGTGTAGTGGACCAGTGGTTACTTGAGGTATACGTAAGGTTTCACGTGGGTTTGTGTGTGACGTGCACGTGGTTTTGTGTACGTGGCAAGTAGTAGACGCCTACCGTGGTTACCTCTCCAGTTGGGTGCCCCCGGTTCTTTTGTGAGCCAGGCTGTTAGCTCGGGGCTTTGTCCCGGTACTTGTGTTGTACTGTCGGGTCTGTGTCGTCTGACCTGGACACCCTCACTCTTGTGTTTGAATAGCACGTCCGGCTGAGGGAAAGACGACAGTGGACAGTGACACGTGAGTTTGTTTTTAGTCACTTGTAGCGCGCTCGTAGTTGGGGGTACGGACACCAGTAGACGTACTGGACCCCAGCTAGTCCTTTTTCCAGTGCCTCACTCTAGAGTGTTCCGGGCCAGGATCTCTAAAGGTGCCAGGCATGGGCCTGTGACCGTGTGGTCCGCAGGTGGTGGTGTTTAGTTGGTCTCCACAGTTGTTTGTCTTTTCTCGTGGAGCGGCAGCTGGACCTTTCGTCCGTGGCTGCGAGACTGAGAGGTAGACCTGTGTTAGTTTGTCCGAGTCAGTTTCTGGTGTCGCAAACCAGCTTACGTGGCTCGTGTTGGCTGTCTCTACTCTAGCTGGTACACCTGTACTGGTTTGCCGTTTAATTATTAATTTGTTTTCTCGTAGTCGGCAGACGTGAGTACTTTACAGCTTTTATATCTTGCTTAACTGTTCTATAAATTATTAGTACTGTTTACTGTTTAGCACCTGTGGTTTTGTTTTGCTCGGTGTTGGGGGAGTTCCCTACTGAGCCAGTGACTAGCGAGGCTCACCTCTACCCCCCAGGTGAGAGCGAGGAGAACGTTTCACGACCGTCGTCCAGTTCTGAGCCGCGTCGCAGCGGTGCAGGGTCGGTACCTCCAGCTGTGTAGTTGCAGCTCCAGCAGTGTAGAGTCGTGTAGTTTAGTCAGTTGTTTACTTTCTTCAGTTGTACCTCGGGGTATGCCCTAGGCTCTTGTACTTCTTTCCAGTTTTTATGAAATATGGCTATGTAAACTTGTGAATTGTATATAAAATGTGGTGTGTTCCTTTGTGTTTACACGGACTGTGGTTTGGTATCCCTAGCGAGGCTTCGGCCCGTTCGCGGGAGGCGGACTCGAATCAAGTGCGTTATTGGTTTAACGGGCTTGGCCGAGGCGTTCCGTCACACTCTTCCTCCAGGAACCCCCTCCCAAGCCTCTCTTGCCAAAAGCCTTTTTCTTCCCCCTCTCTCTAATTCTCACGCAAGGCACCCACACAAGAGAGAGCTTTTGGTTCTCTCTTCCAAATGGTTCTAGAAACCCACCAAAAAAGGCCCTTCCACCTCCCTTTGCAAGAAATGCCTTTTTCCATTTATGGAACACCTTTTTGGGAGGTTTATGTTTGCTTAGTCTGATCACCCCCTTGCATGGGGTGAGATAGTTTGGGCCAAATGGGCTTCAAATATTCTTGTGCATGGGCTATTTAAATGGGTGGTTTTCTATTTTGATGGGGAAACCGGGCCGGCCACAAATAGGCCCATTAACAAATTTAAGGTGTCAACAACGGATTTTGAAATTAAGCTGACGTAACTATTTTCCAGGCGATTTTTCACTCAATGTAAAATAAATTCTAAAAATTAAACTAAAATCAACATAATTATAAAACCATTACATTAGCCTATGGCTGAAATTTTAACACAATGGATATCATTTGAATGTTTTTTCAATAGGATCTTTGGGCCAGCTAATTTTTAACCCACTTACGTTAACCATTTTAACCAATTATTCTTTGCTTACGTAACCATGGTTACGTAAGACTTAAACTACTTGATTTGGTTGGGTTACACATTAGTTACCTACGTGTAAACATTGGAGAGATTACATGGGCTATGTGTGACAGTAAAAACCAAGAGGTTTTACTATGACACATCAATGACCTGCGTGTCTTCATGCATGGGAGTTCTACTGGGTTATAACCCCCCCCCCCCCCCAACACAATCGTACGAACCATTCCAGTGTTTGCTTCTGCTGATTTGGCCATTGTGGTGCGTATGGTTGATTTCAGGTGAATATGATTGTATTCAGGTGCATATGTTGCATTCAGGTGCATATGGTTGCATTCAAATACATATGGTTGCATTCATGTGCATATGGTTACATTCAGATGCATATGGTTGCATTCAGATGCATATGGTTGCATTCAGGTGCATATGGTTGCATTCAGATGCATATGGTTGCATTCAGGTGCATATGTTGTATTCAGGTGCATATGGTTACATTCAGGTGCATATGGTTGCATTCAGGTGCATATGGTTGCTTTCAAGTGCATATGGTTGCATTCAGGTGTATATGGTTGCGTTCAACTGCATATGGTTGCATTCAGGTGCATATGGTTGCATTCACATGTATATGGTTGCATTCAGGTGCATATGGTTTCATTCAAGTGCATATGGTTGCATTCAGGTGTATATGGTTGCATTCATGTGTTTTTTCTCAAAAAGCACAAAAACTGAACACACGTGAACGCAACCATATGAACCTGAATGCAACCATATGCACCTGAATGCAACCATATGCACTTGAATGCAACCATATGCACCTGAATGCAACCACATGCACTTGAATGCAACCATATGCACCTGAATGCAACCATATGCACCTGAATGCAACATATGCATCTAAATGCAACCATATGCACCTGAATGCAACCATATGCACCTGAATGCAACCATATGCATCTGAATGCAACCATATGCACGTGAACGCAACCATATGCACCTGAATGCAACCATATGCTGTTGAATGCAACCATATGCACCTAAATGCAACCATATGCACTTGAATGCAACCATATGCACCTGAATGCAACCATATGCATCTGAATGCAACCATATGTGCTTGAATGCAATCATATGCACCTGAATGCAACCATATGCATGTGAATACAACCATATGCACGTGAACGCAACCATATACACCTGAATGCAACCATGTACACCTGAATGCAACCATATGCATCTGAATGCAACATATGCACTTGAATGCAACCATATGCACATGAATGCAACCATATGTATCTGAATGCAACCATATGCACCTGAATGCAACATATGCACCTGAATACAACCATATTCACCCGAAATCAACCATACGCACCACAATGGCCAAACCAGCAGAAGCGAACACTAGAATGGTTCGTATGATTCTGTTGGGGGGGGGGGGGGTTATAACCCAGCAGAACTCCCATGTGTGAAGACATGCAGGCCATTGATGTGTCATAGTAAAACCTCTTGGTTTTTACTGTCACACGTAGCCCATGCAATCTCTCCAATGTTTACACGTAGGTAACTAACGTGTAACCCATCCAAATCAAGTAGTTTAAGTCTTACGTAACCATGATTACGTAAGCAAAGAATAATTGGTTAAATTGGTTAATGTAAATGGGTTAAAAATCAGCTGGCCCAAAGATCCTATTGAAAAAACATTCAAATGATATCCATTTGTGTTAAAATTTCATCCATAGGCTAATGTAATGGTTTTATAAATTATGTTGATTTTAGTTTAATTTTTAGAATTTATTTTACACTGAGTGAAAAATCACCCGGAAAATAGTTGCGTCAACTTAATTTCAAAATCCGTACATCAACAAATCTAGATATTTACATTTCTGATGTCGCCATATTTTTCTAAAAATTATAGTGTTCTCAGATTTTATTTTCGTTACAGTTTTTCAGTGTCGCCATGTCGGAACGCGCATCTCTGTGTACGACACTAAGATAACGTTTATTAATATCTATTAATCCCAGATATTAATTATTTCAATCTCATAATAATAATCAGGTATAATAACCATATTTTTCATATTTTTCAACTATTAAAATTTTCCAAGACGTTACAGTCCCAAACTCGACAGACATTAGTATGTATATTTTTTTAAGGGAGAATTAATTAGGGGTCCCTGTCAGAGTGTTGACTTAATTTGTAGTCCCTGTCAGAAGACCAGAAGTCATATAGTCCTTACCTTTTGTGTTAGTTTAATTTCTAGTACCTGCTTTTTGTTTCTAGTCCCTGCTTTTTTGTTTCTCAGCATTTAATGAGTCTTGGAAGAGGAGCCGCCCTTTTAACATCAACTTTTTCCTATTTTACCATTCCTTCTTCTGTTATTTCCCTATTTACATTCGTTACAGTTGCCTTTGTATCAGTTACAGTAAACCTTTATGTCAGTTACATTAAGCCTTATATCTGTTACAGTAAGTCTTTTTTTCCTTATGCACTTTTACATTCGTTACAGTTGTCTTTGTCTCAGTTACAGTAAGTCTTTATATCTGTTACAGTAAGCCTTTATAATTGTTACAGACTATAGTTATAAGCTCTTACAAAAGAAAAAGAAACTTTATTTGTTTGCAAGTGCTAGGATTCGAACCCAGGTCTTCACAAAGAAGACATGAGATACCCTTACCACTAAGCTACAACTACATTTGTGTTACAACAGAACATATAATATATTTAATTAAGTATTGTAGTAAATATAATACTCTATTACAACTTATGTTAAGTCTTGTTACAGTCAATATCATTCCCTGTTACAATATACATTAAGTTTTGTTGCAGTAAATATTATCATCTATTATAGTAAACATAATACTCTGTTACAACTTATGTTAAGTCTTGTTACAGTCAATATCATTCCCTGTTACAATATACATTAAGTTCTGTTACAGTAAACATTATCATTTATTATAGTAAACATAGTACTCTATTACAACTTATGTTAAGTCTTGTTACATAAAAGATATGTAGGCTCAGTGTAAGTGATATAAAGACTTACTGTAAGTGATACGAATGCTTTCTGTAAGAGATATAAAAACTTACTGTAAACGACATGTACACTAATTGTAACGAATGTAACATAGCTTAATGTAAGTGATATAAAGATTTACTGTAAGTGATACGAATGTTTTCTGTAAGAGATATAAAAGCTTACTGTAAACGACATAGACACTAACTGTAACAAATGCCTAAAATTAAGCTAAACAATAAGCTTACAGTAAGCTAAACAATATAAGCTTACAGTAAGCTAAACAATAAGCTTACAGAAAGCATTCGTATTATTTTTCCCCCACTTGGTGTTTGGTTTCACGAGGTAGGCTGGATGGGCTTTGCTTAGTTTGTTATCGTGAATAAGATGCCCTTGTATGGAGCTTTATGAGCTAAACAATAAGCTTACAGTAAGCTAATCACCCAGGTCATAATAAGCAATTGTTTCAGTTAAGATATTCATAAAAGTGTTCTTTTTTCCCTTCTACTTTTTCAATAATCTTTTGTTTCAGTTTCTCTTTGTTTCTCGTATCCACATATGATTCTAATGTATTCTCTTTTTCTAGAAAGTGAAAAGAAAACTGGAAGGTTGATTCTAATGTATTCTCTGGAACTGCAAAAAGGTGCAGATGAGGCAAAATAGAACAACCGCTCATAAAGCTCCATACAAGGGCATCTTATTCACGATAACAAACTAAGCAAAGCCCATCCAGCCTACCTCGTGAAACCAAACACCAAGTGGGGGAAAAATAATACGAATGCTTTCTGTAAGCTTACTGTAAGCTTATTGTTTAGCTTACTGTAAGCTTATATTGTTTAGCTTAATTTCAGGCATTCGTTACAGTTAGTGTCCATGTCGTTTACAGTAAGCTTTTATATCTCTTACAGAAAGTATTTATATAATTGTATCACTTACAGTAAGTCTTTATATCACTTACAGTAAGTCTTTATATCACTTACATTAAGCTATGTTACATTCGTTACAGTTAGTGTACATGTCGTTTACAGTAAATTTTTATATCTCTTACAGAAAACATTCGTATCACTTATAGTAAGTCATTATATCACTTACATTAAGCTATGTTACATTCGTTACAGTTAGTGTACATGTCGTTTACAGTAAGCTTTTATATCTCTTACAGAAAGCATTCGTATCACTTACAGTAAGTCTTTATATCACTTAAACTGAGCCTACATATCTTTTATGTAACAAGACTTAACATAAGTTGTAATAGAGTATTATATTTACTATAATAGATAATAATGTTTACTGTAACAAAACTTAATGTATATTGTAACAGGGAATGATATTGACTGTAACAAGACTTAACATAAGTTGTAACAGAGTATTATGTTTACTATAATAGATGATAATGTTTACTGTAACAGAACTTAATGTATATTGTAACAGGGAATGATATTGACTGTAATAAGACTTAACATAAGTTGTAATAGAGTATTATGTTTACTATAATAGATAATAATGTTTACTGTAACAGAACTTAATGTATATTGTAATAGGGAATGATATTGACTGTAACAAGACTTAACATAAGTTGTAACAAAGTATTATGTTTACTATAATAGATGATAATGTTCACTGTAACAGAACTTAATGTATATTGTAACAGGGAATGATATTGACTATAACAAGACTTAACATAAGTTGTAATAGAGTACTATGTTTACTACAATACTTAATTAATATATTATATGTTCTGTTGTAACACAAATGCAGTTGTAGCTTAGTGGTAAGGGTATCTCATGTTGTCTTTGTGAAGACCTGGGTTCGAATCCTAGCACTTGCAAACAAATAAAGTTTCTTTTTTCTTTTGTAAGAGCTTATAACTGTAGTCTGTAACAATTACAAAGGCTTACTGTAACAGATATAAAGACTTACTGTAACTGATACAAAGACAACTGTAACGAATGTAAAAGTGCATAAGGAAAAAAAGGCTTACTGTAACAGATATAAAGGCTTAATGTAACTGACATAAAGGCTTACTGTAACTGATACAAAGGCAACTGTAACGAATGTAAATAGGGAAATAGCAGAAGAAGGAAGGGCAAAATAGGAAAAAGTTGATGTTAAAAGGACGGCTCCTCTTCCAAGACTCATTAAATGCTGAGAAACAAAAAAGCAGGGACTAGAAACAAAAAGTAGGGACTAGAAATTAAACTAACACAAAAAGTAAGGACTATATGACTTCTGATCTTCTGACAGGGACTACAAATTAAGTCTAACCCTCTGACAAGGACTTCTAATTAATTTTCCCTTTTTTAATGATATTTATTTTTATATTTAAAAAAAACTATAAAATAAAAAATGTCATCTTTCACAATCCAATTTTAAAATAAAAATTTAAAACTAAGAACAAAAGCAAAGTGGTGTGTTACTGTTGCGCAAATGCGCAACAGTAACTGGGGTAAGAAAAAAAAAACAAAGTGGTAACTGGGGAGGAACAGTGGAGAGACGGTGGGAAGCAGAGAGAGAGTGTGAAGAATACCGGATGACCTGTCAAATGGAGGAGTGGGGAGGAGGGACGGAAGTGGGAGCCACATGTCCAGAGTCGGTTGGTGACTTAGGGAGTCCTCTCCTGCGGGGTGGCGAGAAGATCCGAATTCATTAATTAGTGTTCTAGCTAAGAGACAATATTTTTTTAGTAATACTATGTTCTCGTACCATGATTCAAAGTGACCTCCCCTCTCTCCAATTGGTTCATGTGGAGGGTTGTATAACATATATAATACACAAAATATTCATTTAGTGCACACAAATACTCATTTGGTACACACAAATAGTGATTTAGTACATATAAATAGTATAAGAATGTACACAAATAAAATTATTTGTGTGTATTTTTTATACTATTATATGTATTATTGTGCTATTTATATACACTAAATGAATATTTATGTACATTAAATAAGTATTTTGTGGACACCCAAAAAAAATATATGTGCATGGCTGGCCTAACTCCCCTCAAAACAAAAAAAAAATCATTCAAATGACCCACTCTATAAAGCCCAAAAGAAACCCACTATCCAAAGGCCCAAACATCCCATGCAAGGGGGTGAGGTTAAGCAAATGCTACACCCCCCTAAAAAGCCATCCAAAAATGACAAAAAAGTGGTTGCTGCGCAAGAGGCTGAAAAGGGGGCCTTTTGGGGTCTTCTAGAAGCTTTTGGTCAAGGGAGAAGAGGGGCTGCGTACAAGGAGGAAGAGAAGGCTTTTTGGCAAAAAGAAAAAAGGGGGTTTTGGAAGGGAGAAGGCTTCTTCTCCAAGAAGAAGAAGCTTGCTGCTGTTGCTCCTGGTGTCATCCCGTGAGCTCTCCTGCAGCTGCAAGAGAAGAAAAGGAGAAGAGTCCAAGAGAGAAAAGGGAAGAAAAAGAGAAGAGAAAGGAAGAGAGAGGGCTACTTGTCTTGTCTTGTCAAGGAGTGGAAAAGGAAGAGAGGGTGAGTGTGGGTGGCAATGGGTTCCTTCTCCTTCCCTTTTCTTTGAGTTTTTTTCTTGTACTATCTTCCCTTCCCTTGCAAGAGGATATCCCATCCATGTGTCTTCTTCTCTATGTGATATAAATACCCCCCTTTTTTTGCATTTAATGCATGCCCTTCTTCTATCATGTATGAAGTCTAAGTTTTTTTTTTATTATTTGTGTGGAATGGAATGGTCACGGGATGGGAAGCCACTCTTTGTAGAGTGAGGTTTCTCTCATCCCAATGACACATATGAGATCACAAACCCCATACCTCAATAAATGAGGCTTGGGAGTTGTGGAGCTCCCCTCTCCCATGTACCTTTTGCATTGCTTCATGGTTAGAGCCCATTAGACCCTGCGAAAACCCCCCTTTGAGGTGTGTTTTCTCACTGTTTTGGTCTTGCAATAGGTGTTTTTGCATTATTTAAACAGCCCCCCTTTTATGTGCATATCGGTTTTGGGGCATGCCCCCCCTTTGCTAGCAAATGGGTTGAACAATCAATGTTCATGCCCCCCATGCTTAGCACTCAATGCCAATAGCCCATTAAGCCCATTTCCAGCCCAATATCGCCCCATTTACAGGGGTGTGCCCAGCTTGAACAGTGCTAGTTCACTGCCCACAGGGAGGAGGCATATGTTGTCGATTCAGTTGGTCTGGGGGTGATCCTGCTGATTCGGCCATCCTGGAGAGGTCTACCGATTCAGTAGGCAGCAACCTGCCCATGCCCAAATCGCATGAGCAAAGTCATGCTCCATGTGATTTCAGCCAAGGAAAGAGACAATAGACCGATAAGAGACCCATCTAAACACCGGGTTAGACAATGTAATGTCTATGCCCAGATATGTGGGTTTACACATCATCCATTCGCCGCTTGGATTTGTGTGGGGTCACGGCATTAGCGGTCTTCTCGGAGGCATGCCTCGGGAATCGGTGTCATGTGCCATCAGGGTTATGTCGTCTTCTGCATATACCCTATCTTTTGGTACCGTCTCCATTGTGGTGGACGTGTACCGTGCTCTTCTGCCGAATTTTCCCCGTGAGGGTTGAATCGGCAAGAGACCGTTCAAAAGAAATCCTTAAGGTTTATTTGCTTTAATGGTATTACAGCTGGGCGACGACTCAGTCCTGGCTGCCGATTCGGTCATATTCTGCTGATTCAGTTTTATCTTGCCGATTCAGTCCTGGTTGCCGATTCGACCCGGGCTGCCGATTCGGTCATGCTTTACCGATTCAGTTTCATCCTGTTGAATCGCTATCTGTCTTGCTGTTTGCATGCCTCGCCGAATCGAATATGTCCTGCCAAATGGAATGCACCTGCGCTGCCGACTGGCCATCCATGGCTGAACAGTGCCGAATCACGAACAGACCCATGTTTTGCATGCCTCAAATGGAATAAAAGAGCGAATTGAAATAATTTCTTGATAAAGGCAACAAAGAATAAATAAACTATTTCATGTTTTACTTGCATCAAGAGAACAAAAGGCCAAATTGAAACTCTTTCATGATAAAAGCAACAAGCGAACAAATAGATCACCTCATGTTTTACATGTCTCAAAAGAACAAAGGAGCAAATTGAAACTCTTTCATGATAAAAGAAATAAAAGAGTAAATAAACGAAAAGATTCAACAAATAATGAGTAAAAGATCAAATAACATCGATTAAATATCTTGCTTTTATCACTTCGGCCTAAGTTTAAGTTGCACTTCGCACTTTCATCGGATGTCTCCACTTAAGGCCACAAGACTTTCTACTCTGAAGATTAATCAAGGGTTTTCCCTCTCAGAAGGATGTAATTAACGTCTTTGCGTTTAGGCAATGGCGGGATATTGGTCCAGGACCCGACACTCACCTTCGTTTGACGAAGTCAAATGGTGCGCACAATAGACCTAAAGCCCTTCGACCTCCGGAGGCAAAACCATGGTTGTCACTTCGGTGACTGGCACGTCCGCGCTATGCAATTGTCAATTCATCTCCCGTCACCATTGCTCGTGTAGCATTCGACGAGATTTGGATTTGCAATATCCATCTATGAGACAACATGATAAACAGAACTTAAAAAAAGATTTCTTAATTAAAAATCCACTTCCACAGTGTGGCACGCCCGGTGGGACCAAGCTTCCCTTCATCTCTTTGCCAGAATAGAAAGCCTTGTGGCCTTCATACTCCATACTGACTGCTGGTTTGAACTAACTTACAGGTGACTAACAGACATATGGCTAAAGTACGGTTCGGACAGCAAATTGTTCGGGACCATACCCGGTATGGCTATCTTGCCGTGCCGACTCGCTTTGGAG
Source organism: Colocasia esculenta (assembly GCA_014218235.1). Lineage (NCBI taxonomy): Eukaryota > Viridiplantae > Streptophyta > Magnoliopsida > Alismatales > Araceae > Colocasia > Colocasia esculenta. The sequence continues at coordinate 6,764,054 of CM024761.1, forward strand.
ATTTTCCTCCGGTGGTCGAATTCCCCAACTTCTTGGGGGTGGCTTTCGTCCAAGTGCTCCACAACAACACTGATGAGATAGCTGAAGACACCAAAGACAGTCAGCTGCCCGGTGCATCATATGAACCGTGGCAATGGAAGAATCGACAAGGGACCCAGGGGGCATCGAGCTAGTACTGGGGAGGCTACAACAACTACCCCCAACAAGGCACGCAACTCTAGCTCTGGGAAGAGCCTGCTGGTCGGTGACGTCAGAATCCATCTACAGAGCAGCCGTGCTGTAATAGAAACACATCAAGTGGTTCCAACTGTGCCAATAAGAAATTCTTTCCAAGCATTAGAGGGAAAGAAAGATATATATAACACCTTCAAAAGCAAGTTGGCCCCAAAGCCAATCAAATTCAATCAAATTTGGGTGCCTAAGAAGACCCAAGCTCTTCAACCAGTGAAGCAACAACATATCAATGACAGTGAAATAAATACAAAAGACAAAATAAATGTTGATCAGCTAGCTCCAGCACCTCTCGTGCCAGTGTTCAAATCTTATGCACGACAAGGGACTATTTTCTGCTACACTGCATACCACAACAAGGCAGCTAATCTTGAGCGTTTGGCTCACATGCCCCTGCTGCAGAGGAGGGGTCCAATATTTGTCCCCTCATCTATACGAGAGCCTAATGAGGTTAATCGGACTATGTCTAGTCATTTCTATGATTTGGCAAAACCTTCCCTTGAAACGGCCCAAGGTGGAATATCTTGTTGTGAAGATAGAAATGAAAATGAGAAAGAAAAAGGAAGAGGAAAAGATAGCAACAAAGCAAAAAAATATGAGAAAGTAAATAGAAGAGAAAAATCGAAAGAAAATGAGAAAATGCAAAGAAAAGAAAGAGCAAAAATAGTTGAAAAGAGAAAAGAAAGAGAAAGAGAAATAGGAAATTGTCGTGAGCCACTGGCTCAAGAAAATGGTGTGTTGCGCATTCTCCCCTGTTATATGGCTAGCATGCTTAGCCGGTGTGGGGTTCCCCCTAAAGAAGAAAGGGAACCACCCAAATTCACAGAAAAGCCAGATTCTCTTGCCAGAAGGAGAAAGACTGACGGAAAGACTCCAATAGTCATAAGAGCGACTGCAACGACAATGATGTTTGAGGAAGATAGCATGTTGCCACCTATTTTCTTGAAAGAGACTTCGGTTAGGGCAACAACCAACATCCCTACCATGTCTATGCATGATCCTACTGCGATCGTCTTGTTACAGAAATGCCAACAGAAAATTGAAATGTTGAGACAACAGATTCAAGAAAGAGATGAATATATCATTGCATTAAAAAGAAAAGAGAGCGCAGCCAAAGCATTGCAAGGCAGCATCAGCTCACCCCAAATTCTACCAACAATGACACAACCAATGTCAAGCCACACTGGGGCATTTCACCCATGAATCCATGTCAAGAGACTTCAAAACAATCAACATGGCAAGAACTTCCACAAGCTGAAGGGTTGACACTGCAGTCGGCCCACAATCGCTTGAATTTAATAGATCCAGCACTCATGAGCGGCTTGATGAAGTTAATAGAAACATGTGATAGTACTGCTACTGCACTTAATACTCACCAAGCTCCATACCCCATATGTCACAATATGCACTATGTCGATGCAATGGGGCATCTGACTCTAGATGCACCTTGTCAGATGACGCCTCGTGCATCCTTGTCGAGCAGACACTCACATTCAAATCTCCTGGCAGCATCTATGGCAGATTGGCTAGACAAACAGGGGAAGTCTAAAGGTGACAGGATAAATAATATTGTGGAAAAAATTGAAGCATTTCTGGCAACATATTCCAATAGTTCATTTGTGGAACCAAGGGGCACATCAGTTGATAAGAAGCTTGCCAGAAGAGAGGTACACACTGAAGATCATAAGGCCTTCGAGCTGTTGAGAGATGCAAGTAAATCTACAACTGGACTCTCTAGTACCACATCCAAAGGCTCAAGGCGTATCATTCCTTTTCAAGATAAAGTTAAAAAACCCTATTCATTCCCTAAGGAAAAGACAAGGGTACTATTTGAATGGGCAACTGAATACAACAAAATTACACTACGGTGCCCAAAAGACTTGAGCAAGCAGGAAAGAAGGATGATCCCCGGTACTGTCTATACCATCAGATCCTGGGGCATCCTTTGGAAGACTGCTATGTTTTCAAAGACATCATGGAGTCTTTGATTAAAAAGGGAGAATTGCAAATGGGCGAGTACAAGGTGGATCCGCCATGCCCACATGAAGCCCCAGCCCGACAGAAGCTCAGCAATAAGCCATAAATGTAATTTCTCTATTTCAGCAGCTACCCCAGGAGATGCCAGAGGATAGGTCTGAAAGGATGCAGCCACCCAGGAGCGAGGCAGAATGCAAAGAAGACAAAAGAACAGACAAAACTCTACAAATATACACATGTTATATGACCATAGTGGATGGTCAACATGGGGATATGCCCCCTGAGCAAGATGAATTGCCAAGGCTTAATGAAGGGCCAAATCCTCCTGTCAAGGGGGAAGAAGCTAAGGGCAAAGCCCCGATAGTCTCAGTGGCCCAAGAAGAGGCTGCAGATATAATGGCAACAGATAATATCAACACTCTGCCACCTACCCCTCTAGGAAGGGCTCCAGCTAAAGTAATATTTGATGTCTCTAGCAGACATACATATGATCCTGCTATGGTAGCATTGTTACAAAGATACCTACATGAGATTGAAATGTTGAAAAGACAAATTGAAGAAAGAGATGCTCATGCTCTTGCACCAACGGAAGCGAGGGGCATGGTGGAAACATCACAAGTTGACACCAACTTCCCCGGCACTCTATTGCATCCAACAAGACTCCTGCCAACATCAGCCACTGCTGGAGGCATCCCATGTCAAATAGCTCCAGAGCAGCCCATAGCCTGCCAAGCAGCACATCAAGGGCCCGCCACCATGCCTCAGATGCAGTCGGCTCCTCCTCATCCAGACATGATCCAAACACAGGTTATGAAGAGACAAATGCTGGAACATATCATAGAAACAAAAACTATCTAGAATGGACAAGCCTGATCAGGCCCTATTTGAGATATACCGGGTACCATACCCTGTGTACCATGCTGCAAAGAGATTACCTCCTGGCGTCAACAAGCCACCCAAATTTGAGAAGTTCAATGGCAAGGATCGCCAAAAGAACATGTTGCACATTATGTCAACGTAATGGAGATTTGGCCGGGGATGAGTCATATTTGCTCAAATTCTTTGGATCCTCCCTGACTGGACTAGCTTTCGAATGGTACTCAAATTTACCAGTCGGGTCCATTATGGACTGGCCAGATATGCAACGGAAGTCCACAGAAAGATTCTATGTTGCTGAAAGAGAAGTCACACTGGTCAAGTTATACGCAACCAGGCAACAAGATAAAGAGTCTGCTCTGGACTATGTCAAAAGGTGGAGAGATCTCAGCATGAGATGCAAATGGCAACAACATTCGGAAGACGCCGTTCAAATATGCAAGCAAAACCTAGGCAGGCATGTCCTAGAAAGGACGATCGGCATTGAAATCAAATCCTTCGACCGGCTAAACAAAGTTGTGGCCGAGATTGAACAATTCCTTCCCAAATATCCCCCTGCCTATGCATCAAATCAGGAAAACAAACTACTTAGAAAAGGGCCAACACATATAAATGTTCATACTGTGAACCTCAAAGCCTTTACACAACAAAAGAGTGGAGCTAGCTCCTCTTCTGCCAGGCCGACGAAGCGAAGTAAAAAGTGCTCGTTGCAAGAGAAGATGCAAAAGCCCTACTCTTTCCCAAAAGAAAAGACACAGACTCTCTTCAAATGGGCCTGCCAACATAACAAAATCGTCCCACCTGAGCCTAGAAGGGCAGATGACATCAAAAGAAAGACGATCCCCGTTTCTGCTTATATCATTAACTGTCGGGGCATGTTACAGAGGACTACTATGTCCTTAAAGACAAAATTGAAGCATTGATAAGGAAAGAAGAATTGCAAGTGTGCGAGTACAAAGTGGAGCTGCCACGCCCTCATGGGGCTCCAATGCAATAGAAAAGGAAAAGCATACAGCAACTTGCACTAGCCAACACGGAGGGAGGGTAGATGCAAGCTATAATATCCAAGCCAAGAGGGCACAAGCAACTCAGATGCTCAATGCACAGAGGAAATCCATGTACCCTGGAGAAACCTCAAGATCGTTGGCCCATCACAAGCAAATAAGTAAGAGCCAGCTCGTCAAGATTGAGTGATTCTGGGGGCAGATGCAGATCAAATATGTAATGTCCATTCATGTAAATACTCATTCAAAAAAAATGATGACAAAAAAAGAACAAAAAGAAAAAAAATAAGAAAGAAAGCGTTTTGCTGAGGTAGTCACACTGACCACCCAGCAATGAGACCCGATCATTGAGGCGGTCTCGATCGGCTCTTTTAGGGCCACCTGAGGTATTATCGTCGATGACGAGTAGCAAGAAAATAAATAGGTCAACCATACCGCTAGCCGGACTATGGTTCTGAGACAAATAATACCTCAACAAAATTGCATATTTTCTACAGGGCGATGATATGAGCCCGCATGATCATATTGCATCGGGCTTTCACCGCTTATGTCTATATTCACACATGAGTTTTCTTACCGGATTTTGAGTACACATTCTTTTTCTGGATCTTTAATAAAACTGCCGAAGGATTTATCCTTATGCAAGCATCATCTACATTTCAAAAAAAAATTGACAAATTGTTAATCATGTTTTCAAAACCCATGTTTTAAATTGACAATCTTGTCATCCATGATTTCAAAAGACTCATGTTTTGAAAAGTGGCAATGTGTCGATCATGTTTTCAAAACTCATATTTTAAAATGGGCAAGCTTGCCGCTCATGATTTCAACAGAACTCATATTTCAAGAGTGGCGACCAGCCAACCATGTTTTAAAAAGTCATATTTTAAAATTGGCAAGCTTCCCATTCATGATTTCAAAAGAACTCATATTTCAAGAGTGGCGACTCGCCAACCATATTTTCAAAAGTCATATTTTAAAATTGGCAAGCTTGCCACTCATGATTTCAAAAGGCATATTTCAAAAGTGGCACATCGCCAACCATGTTTTCAAAAGTCATATTTTAAAATTGGTAAGTTTGTCATTCATAATTTTAAAAGAACTCATATTTCAAAAGCGGCAACTTGCCAATCATATTTCAAAACCCATATTTCAAAAGCGGCAGTTCGCCAATCATATTTCAAAAGTGGCAATTTTCAATCATGTTTCAAAAGTCATATTTTAAAATTGGTAAGTTGTCATTCATAATTTTAAAAGAACTCATATTTCAAAAGCGGCAACTTGCCAATCATGTTTCAAAGGTCATATTTCAAAAGTGGCAATTTGTCAATCATTTTTCAAAAGTCATATTTCAAAAGTGGCAATTTTCAATCATGTTTCAAAAGTCATATTTCAAAAGTGGTAATTTGCCAATCATGTTTCAAAAGTCATATTTAAAAATTGATGATTTGCCAATCATATTTTAAAATTCATATTTGTCAGCCACGTGTTGAAACCTATGTTTCAAAACTCCAACTCGTACTTTCAAATTGGGCCCTTGTGTCCACACGTTTCAAAAGAAAATCGGGCTTCTACGCCCACATGATTTCAAATCGGACTTTCACGTCCTCACAATTTCAAATCGGCTCTTCGCTCCCATGTTTTCAAACTGGGCCACTGTGTCCGCATATTTCAAAATTAGGCTTCCACGCCCTCATGTTTTCAAAATAGACCTCCGTGTCCTCACAAATTCAAAATTGGGCTTCCATGCCCTCATGATTTCAAAATCGGGCCTCTGTGCCCAATGTTTCCAAAACTAACTAAAGAGACATTTAAAGCAAAAGAACTTTAAAATTAAATTAATCTCAAAGGAGCAGCAACTGCAGAATAATTGTCGTAGTCCATTCTCAGTTTGTGGAATTCTTCCCACATCTGGGCACTCCAAGGATACAAATTGAATTAATCTCAAAGGAGCAGCAACTGCGGAATAATTGTCATAGTCCATTCTCAGTTTGTGGAACATTTCCCACATCTGGGGTCTCTAGAGATATAAATTGAATTATTCTCAAAGGAGCAGCACTGTGGGATAAGTACCATAGTCCATTCTCAGTTTGTGGAATACTTCCCACATCTGGGGTCTCCAAAGATATAATCAAAATTGACCTCCTATAAACAGTCATTGCGGGATAAGTACCATAATTCAGCCTCCTTTATGGAACATTTACCACATTTGAGGTCTCTAAAAACATACAAAAGAAATGGATAAAATGAATAGAAAATAATAAAATAAAGTCAAAAAAGGATCAATGGAAAAAATAAAATGATTAAAAAAGAGAGGATGGAATGAACTTTCGTTCAAAAAAAAAGAAAAAAAAGAAGAAAAAAAAGAAAAAGAAGAAAAGAAAAGAGAAAAAAATTATCACAAAAATGAACAAGACAAAAGAAATGCACAAAAAGAATATAGAACATTTGATTTAAGAAGTCGGGCGTCCCTGCCCACGTGTTGGGCTCCCGTACTCGAATTCTTAATCAATCAACCAGGAGCTGCAACTACGGGATAAATACCGTAGTCCAGCCTCAGATCGTGAAATGTCGCCACATCTAGGGTCTCCAAAGACATAAAAAAAAATTTTAATCTTCAAGGAGCTGCAACTACGGGATTAATACCGTAGTCCAGCCTCAGTTCGTGGGATCAATACCGCGTCTGAGGTCTCCGAGGATATAAGAATCCATCTTCAAGGAGCTACAACTACGAGATAAATACCGTAGTCCAGCCTCAGTTCGTGGGATTAGTACCACTTCTGAGGTCTCCGAGGATATAAAAATCCATCTTCAAGAAGCTGCAACTATGGATAAATACCGTAGTCCAGCCTCAATTCGTGGGATTAGTACCGCATCTGATGTCTCCGAGAATGTAAGAGTCCATCTCAAGCAGCAACTACGGAATAAGTGTCGTAGTCCATTCTCAGTTTGTGGAATATCTCCACATCTAGGGTCTCCAGGGATACAAGACAAACCATTCTTCGAGGAGCAACAACTACGGGATAATACCGTAGTCCAGCCTCAATTTGTGGTATCAATACGCATTGAGGTCTCCAAGGGAATAAACATCCATCTCGAGGATTTAAGAGTTAAAATCAGGTTGCTATGTCTGATGTTTATATAAGCAGATTATTTTGCAGGAGCTGTATATTATCACATCCCTTTTTGCGGCGGTCCGGGGGATTTAACATTGAGCTTGACATTCCATGCCCAAGATCCCCCAAGTCAATATGGTAGAGCCACCTTCACATTGGTCGATGGTTCGAGATGGAGTCATTATGCTTCAACAACTCATGGAGCTAAATTTGACATTGCCTCGAAGACATACACCCTCCAGTCTTTCATGTTCAAGAACTCTGAGGGTACACTATTGAACGTATGCTCGTAGTGCATATCCTGCAGCATTTCTATATTAAAAAAATAATGAAAAAATTGATGAACAAAAGGGCTAAAAATAGAGATGCCCGTCGGACCTACTATGGTTTCATTGCCGAGTAGGGGTAAAAAGGACAAGAAAAATCCGACCACGATGAAAACCTGAAAGGGCGTCGTGGGTAAAATTGGGAACCCTGCTACGTGAAAACTTGAAAGGGCGTGTAGGCAAAAGCAAGAAAGGGCTGACTCCAGTGAAAACCCGAAAGGGCGCTTGGGTCAGTAATGTGGTAAAAAAAATGAAAATAGATGAAGTCAAAATATCAAAATTGCAAGAAGGGGGAGTTCCATCTCTGCTCTTTCAAGAAACCCTCTTTTTGCTATACATTCTCTGGATCCAGCTATACACTCTTGGTCAAAAGAAAAAACCTCAAAACTTAGACAAGCTGTCTCTTACCATCTACGCCTCACACTTATATATACTTGCTCTCGCCAAGTAGGACCCTAGGTTTAGATAACCTCTGCCTTTTCAAAACTCCAAATAAAGTCCAGCCTTGACTTCTTGCCTTGGCTGACCAGCAGATGTTACCTTTAGAACCCAGGTTGAAGCCAGCACATAGGTTTTCCAGGTTACCATTTTGCAATCAACCCAAATAACCTCACACCATCTATCAACATCATGGTATGATGGGTGGTTGAGTTCTATTTCACTCATGAATATCTCTTTATAATATATATATGTATAAAAAAAGAAGAGACTTAAAATAGAGGTGCCTCGCTGGACTTGTTTAGATTTCCCATGGACAAGGGTAAAAAGAGCTAGAACCCGGTCATGGCGAAAACCCAAAAGGGCGCCATGGGCAAAATTGGGTACCCCGCTACGTGAAAACTCGAAAGGGAGTGTAGGCAAAAGCAAGAGGGGGTCGAGTTGAGTGAAAATCCGAAAGGGCGCTCAATTTGATAAGGAGAAAGTAAAATAAAATAAAACACATGCCAGAGACAAGCATAATTCAAGTCTCTAGAAAGGAAATCCTGACAGAAGTGGTACTCGACAGTCAAGGCTCATCTTCATGTCAGTGCCAGCCAAGGCTCATCTTCATGTCAGTGTCGGCCGAAGCTAGTCGTCATCACCAGCCGAGGCTCGTCTTCATGTCAGTGCTAGCCCAATCTCGCCTTCATGCTAGTTGAAGTTTATCCTCACAACAGTCAAAGCTCATCTTCACTCAGTGCAGCCGAGGCTCGTTTTCATGTCAGTGCTAGCCAAAGCTCATCTTCATGCTAGTCGAAATTTGTCTTCATTCCAATCGGATTTCTATCTCATGTGGAACAAAGTGAAACTTCGTTATACACGAAGTGGATTCTAACAAATTTCAAGTCTCTAGAGGGAAATTTCTGATAGAGTTGGTCGAAAACCAATGAAGCATGTGTCAACAGATGATGCATCCTAACAGTTTCCAAGTTTCTGGGTGGAGAATGCTGAAGAAATTTGTCGATACCCAGACAGAACAAAAGTCAAAAGAGGAAGACAAGAGCACATCAATCTAGCTATAAGTGAAGTGGCATTGATGAGAGCTACAAGATCTCCAAAGTGGCAGTCTGGTTATCACAATCAGTGACAACGATGTGGAAGCGGTCTACTTCCTCCTACTAAGACCTCAACCTTACTACAAGCTCAGATTGTTTCGCATTCAAGGTGACTGGTCAGTAAGAGGGTTCAAAAGAAAGGAAGCAGTAGGGTCACTTACTGGGTCTAGAAAAAGCCATCAGATCGTATAGCAAGCTAGCTTGCCTCATTGGCTCATACAATAGGCCAACACAATCCAATTGACACAATGGTGGCCGACTCATGAAGGCTACGGGATCTCAAGCAAGTCGTCAATTCAATGGTCTTGATTACCCCATCGGGTCTATTCATCAACTCACGAGCACCTGCTAACTCGCATTGGCTACGCCGACTGTGCTGGATCGTGGCTACCACTTTGAGCCCTCCGACTCGTGAAGCTTCATACTTATTCATCAACTACACCAAATCAAGTTTACCATTTTGAGCTCCATCGACTCGTGAGAGCTATGGGCCAATTATTGGGAGCCTCCAGCCAGATCGTGGCCTTCACCTCAAGCCTATCAACTTGTGGTACCCTCTGCCAATTCCCCAACGAGGTGAGTCATCTAGTGCTACTGGTTTATGGTGCCACCAAATTGAGGCTGTCGATTCGTCAAATATACAAGTCTATGAAGCACATGGCCGACCTGTATTATCAAGCTGTTGATGTAAGACGATCATCATTTTAAGGGAGTCAAGTGACCGTTAACACGACAAGACACCAAGAGATTGATAGTACAGCAACAAGTCAAAGGTCGCTCGTGTCATTGAAACAAGTCGAAAAGCCAAAGTACACCCGCGGATGTCGCTTCGCGTGTCCTCTCGCACCACCCACGGGTGGGGGGAATTTTGGACACCTAACAAAATATATATGTGCATGGTTGGCCCAACTCCCCTCAAAAAAAAAAAACATTCAAATGACCCACTACAAAGCCAAAAGAAACCCACTATCCAAAGGCCCAAACACCCCATACAAGGGGGTGAGGTTAAGCAAATGCTACACCCCCCTAAAAAGCCATCAAAAATGACAAAAAAGTGGTTGTTGCGTAGGAGGCTGAAAAGGGGGCCTTTTGGGGTCTTCTAGAAGCTTTTAGCAGGGAGAAGAGGGGCTGCATACAGGGAGGAAGAGAAGGCTTTTAGGCAAAAAGAAAAAAAAGGGGTTTTGGAAGGGAGAAGAAGGCTTCTTCTCCAAGAAGAAGAAGCTTTCTGTTGTTGCTCCTGGTGTCTCCCGTGAGCTCTCCTGCAGCTACAAGAGAAGAAAAGGAGAAGAGTCCAAGAGAGAAAAGGGAAGAAAAAGAGAAGAGAAAGGAAGAGAGAGGGCTACTCTTGTCTTGTCTTGTCAAGGAGTGGGAAAGGAAGAGAGGGTGAGTGTGGGTGGCGATGGGTTTCTCCTCCTTCCCTATTCTTTGAGTTTTTTTCTTGTACTATCTTCCCTTCCCTTGCTAGAGGATATCCCATCCATGTGTCTTCTTCTCTATGTGATATAAATGCCGCCCTTCCTTTTACATTTAATGCATGCCCTTCTTCTATCATGTATGAAGCCTAAGTTTTTTTTTTATCCATGTGTCTTCTTCTCTATGTGATATAAATGCCCCCCTTCCTTTTGCAATTAATGCATGCCCTTCTTCTATCATGTATGAAGCCTAAGTTTTTTTTTTTTTATTTGTGTGGAATGGAATGGTCACGGGATGGGAAGCCACTCTTTGTAGAGTGAGGTTTCTCTCATCCCAATGACACATATGAGATCACAAACCCCATACCTCAATAAATGAGGCTTGGGAGTTGTGGAGCTCCCCTCTCCCATGTACCTTTTGCATTACTTCATGGTAAGAGCCCATTAGGCCTTGCGTAAACCCCCCTTTGAGGTGTATTTTCTCACTGTTTTGGTCTTGCAATAGGTGTTTTTGCATTGTTTAAACAGCCCCCTTTTATGTGCATATCGATTTTGGGGCATGCCTCCCCTTTGCTAGCAAATGGGTTGAACAATCAATGTTCATGCCCCCCATGCTTAGCACTCAATGCCAATAGCCCATTAAGCCCATTTCTAGCCCAATATCACCCCATTTCCAGGGGTGTGCCCAGCTTGAACAGTGCTGGTTCACTGCCCACAGAGAGGAGGCATATGTTGCCGATTCAGTTGGTCTGGGGGTGATCATGCAAATTCGGCCAGCTTGGAGAGGTCTGTCGATTTAGTAGGCAGCAACCCGCCCATGGCCAAATCGCATGAGCAAAGTCATGCTCCATGTGATTTCATCCAAGGAAAGATACAATAGACTGATAAGAGACCCATCTAAACCCCAGGTTAGACAATGTAATGTCAATGCCCGGATATGTGGGTTTACACATCATCCATTCACCGCTTGGATTTGTGTGGGGTCACGACGTTAGCTGGTCTCCTCGTAGGCATGCCTCGGGGATCGGTGTCATGTGCCACTGGGGTTATGTCGTCTTTCAGCATATACCCTATCTTTTGGTATCGTCTCCATTGTGGTGGACGTGTACCGTGCTCTTCCATTGTCAACCATGATAAGGGGAGATGTTGCCGAATTTTCCCCGTGAGGGTTGAATCGGAAAGAGACCGTTCAAAAGAAATCCTTAAGGTTTAATTGCTTTAATGGTATTTCAGCTGGGCGCCGACTCAGTCCTGGCTGCCGATTCAGTCATATTCTGTCGATTCAGTTTTATCTTGCCGATTCAGTCCTGGTTGCCGATTCGACCCAGGCTGCCGATTCGATCATGCTTCACCGATTCAGTTTCATCCTGCCGATTCGGTCATATTCTGCCGATTCAGTTTTATCTTGCCGATTCAGTCCTGGTTGCCAATTCGACCCAGGCTGCCGATTCGATCATGCTTCACCGATTCAGTTTCATCCTGCCGATTCGCTATTGTCTTGTTGTTTGCATGCCTCGCCGAATCGAGTATATCCTGCCGAATGGAATGCACCTGCGCTGCCGACTGGCCATCCAATGGCTGAACAGTGCCTCAAATGGAATAAAAGAGCGAATTGAAACAATTTCTTGATAAAGGCAACAAAAGAATAAATAAACTATTTCATGTTTTACATGCATCAAGAGAACAAAAGGCCAAATTGAAACTCTTTCATGATAAAAGCAACAAGCGAACAAATAGATCACCTCATGTTTACATGTCTCAAAAGAACAAAGGAGCAAATTGAAACTCTTCCATGATAAAAGAAATAAATGAGTAAATAGACGAAAAGATCCAACAACTAATGAGTAAAAGATCAAATAACATCGATTAGATATCTTGCTTTTATCACTTCGGCCTAAGTTTAAGTTGCATTTCGCACTTTCATCAGATGTCTCCGCTTAAGGCCACAAGACTTTCTACTCTGGCGATTAATCAAAGGTTTTCCCTCTCAGAGGGATGTAATTAACGTCTTTGCGTTTAGGCAACGGCGGGATATTGGTCCAGGACCCGACACTCACCTTTGTTTGACGAAGTCAAATGGTGCGCACAATAGACCTAAAGCCCTTCGACCTCTGGAGGCAAAACCATTGGTTGTCACTTCGGTGACTGGCATGTCTGCGCTATGTGATTGCCGATTCATCTCCCGTCACCATTGCTCGTGTAGCATTCGACGAGATTTGGATTTGCAATATCCATCCATGAGAACATGAGACAGCATGATAATGAGAACATTAAAAAGATTTCTCAATCTTCTAAAATTCCACTTCCACATATTTATATATATTATTTTAGAGTTAAAAAATAAAAATAAATAAAAGTATATTAAATGCACCTTGGGAAACTCCTTCCCCTCCACTTGGGCCAATGGGAGAGGGGGGAGGTCAAATGAGTCATGCTATGCTCCTAGCTAGCATAGCATTAATACTCATATTTTTTTACTTTGATGTCTGAATTCCTTGCTTTATTTACTTACTTAGCAAACAAGTGCATGTTGAGAGCACCGGCCATGCATGGAGGCTTGTTAACTGGGTGTTCTACATGAAAGTTCAATTCTCTGAAGCATTTAACTGCCATCCTGTTAAAGCATAACGTTCTTTGAAATTTGCCTTTTGATTCATAAAATATGCCTTCTTAATTTCACTTGTTTATAAGGAGGACCAGTATTCTTAATTAAAGAGAGTATATAAATTGATGAGGCTGATGAAAATTCCTCTAATTGTTGCTTATTCAAAACTATATATATCCTTAGACTGCATGTCGAACCACACCAATTATTTTTGTCTCTTTTTATTTTTGGATCAAATATTACATATATATATATATATATATTTTCCTTTCGCTGCTCTCTGTCGAAAAGAATAAAGAAAAAAAAGGGGATCTTGGTTAACCGGAGTGGCAAGTAACAACCCACCATAACCCTTTGTACCTTCGGTTTTCTTTACGACCACAATTGTAACACAAAATTAGAGAGGTAAGAAATAATTTCATATCATCATTATCATAGCCTTATGTTATTATTTGGAGTCAAACTATATGTCACGTCCCGATATTTAGCAGCGGAATAAATACCGGAAGACGTGAATGATACAAATAAATGTATCACAGTTGAGTAGCGCAGAGTCACAATTAAACATAACAACACAATTGAGACCATGATATTGTCATCAAAAATACTCTTTATTCTATTTCAATTCACTAGTTACAACCTTGCATAAGAAGAACCAACTAAAGGGTCCATGATTCAAATGAAAATGTTCACTAATACATAGACTACTCAAATATCTATTCCTAATACTTCATCTCCTCAATGTCGGGTGCTCATGAGCAGTAGCAGAACCAAGAGCAGCAATAGCTTGCCGGAATTGGCCAAGCTGGACTTCAGGAAGATTATTCAAGAAGCAGTAGTCGTTGTACATCTAGTAGTGCCTGATAAATTTGATTTCTTTTGAATAAAAGGCCCACAGGTGTCCTTGTGAAAGATTTGGAACCACTCAGAGAGAGACAAAGGATGATCTCTGGGTGGAAACCTGGCTGATTGAGCTCGAAGGAACTGATTGTAAAGAGATTTTTGTCCCAGACCCCACTGCTCCTCTGTTTTGGCTTCAGCCATGGAAAAGATTTTGGTTTGTTCAGATTTGGAGAGAGAGGTATAAGGAAGAATGATATTCAAATGATCAGTGAGATTTAGAGTGGGAAGATCCAGAATGGTGGCAAAGGTGGTTTTTACAAGATATTCCCGGTACAGAGGTTTATTTTTAGTTACAATTGTAAGGGAAAACCAAAGAGGCGGAAAGCGAGGTTCAGAGGAAATAGGAGGGTTGCAGGAGAGTTTCCTCTTCTTAGGAACATGGCTGGAAGAGCCATTCCTATGAATATGAGTGCTAACCTCCAGAACGTATCGAAGAATGGCTTCTTCGAATTCATCCTTGATATCTTGGATTTCAGTATGTGCAATTTGGGCACCTTCAGGAATAATGGATATATAAGAAGGAGGAGTAGGAGGTGAAGGAGGAACGAGAGGTGACAGATGGTGGAATGGATAGTCTAGACGATGAGGGACCAGAAGAAGACGAAGCTCCTGTTGATGAGGAGGCTTGATGGATCTCAACAGAAGGAGGAGGAGGAGAAGAAGTGGAGGTGATAGGAGATGAAGAGGATTGGGAGAGAAATGGTGTTGTAGATGAAATGGTGCGAGGCATGGGTTGTTTGAATGTGATAGGTGCTAGAGGAGCTGTAGAGGAAGATAGTGGTGAAGGAGGGGCTAGTGTTTGAAGAGGAGAAGGAGCAGGGGCTTCTAGAACTACAGTCGGTTCTTCTGCCCTTGCAGCCACTGAATCCACTTGCTCTGATGGCCCCGATGCATCCTCTGCGGGCCCTGAAGGCCCAGACACTTCAGCAACACCTGGTTCTGCAGTATGCACAGGTTCAGCTACCTTTGGCCCTGATGGCCCTGATAGATCCTCAGATACTGGCCCTGATGGCCTCTCGTCTCCACTGTTCTGCTCAACATTCCCAGGCCTGATGGCCTAACTTCATTATCACCAAATGGCCCTGAAGGCCCTGAGCTACTTGGAGGGGCATGAGATAGTAAATGCTCCCTCACAGAGACTGACAAATCAAGAAATGTTTATTTTAACCCTTCTATTTCCCTCTTCAGATTTTGGAGCTCAAAAGTTAGTGCTCCAACAGAATTGGCTGACTGGCTCTGTCTGATGAAAATGGAGGATATATCTGAATGAACATAGCACAGATGGATCCTTGATCATCCAACCTATCAGTAATGGGCTTCAAGTTGATCTTCAGGTGCTTCTTCTTCAATCTCCTGTGAGGCTTCCTGGTGAGGAGGGGAATCTTTGGAGCTACTTCCTTCCCTTCTTGTTTGCCCTTTCAATGGGCTCCACATCATCATCATTTACATCCTCTGAGGCACTCTCCACAATGCCTTCCCTGAATTGATCAACAACGGGGACACTAGCCGAGTGCTCCCCCAGAGCTGCTGCATCCTTCTCAACTGACTGCTCCCCCTCAATAGGAGCATCTTCCATCACTGTATCCTCATGGTGACTGGTTGTTGCATCTTCATGAACAATCTCTTGCTCCCCCTGACTAAGAGTTCTTCCAAGATAACATCTGCAATGTGGCTTGATGCCACCACCTCTGGAATACTTTCACCACAGTTTATTGACTCCCCCTAAGTGCTGGGGATGGAATCCAGTACATTCGGGAGTAGTGAGGCCACTGCAGAGGAGGGAGATACAACCTCTGAAATTTGCCCAACTGGCTCAATGTGCTCTGAAGGAATGTCTTCGATCCTGCTACTGCTGACCACTGATTCTTCAATTCTGATTTCAGCTGCCATTTCTTGTACATCTGCTGCTACTTCTTGCTCATTTTGAACTGCAGGTACTTCTACTGCTGCTGCTTCTCCAACCTCTTCTTGGACTTCTTGGGCTTCGCCAATAATGGCATCACCCTCAACCACTGAGGTCTTGGTCCACATACCTCCAACCAATGAGAATCACTTTTTTTTAAGTTTCTGCTTCGAATAGCCTGGCCTATTTTCTCTGACACTGCTCCAGATAATTGATGCCAAAATGTTGAAATACCTTGGTGAGCAGATGTGCATATGGTAGGGACACATTTAGCTTGCTTTTCTTGTCCCAAACCTGAGTAGATGCAAACTTCATCCTTTTTATCATAACCTCTGTCATATTTATACTCTGGTTCTGAATAGTCCAGAGCATCATATCCGAGTCTGCCTTTGTGTAAGTCGAAAAGGTGGCACTCGTTGGGACCAAAATTTGGCAAACAATAAAGTGTAAAATACGGTTAAAATCATTCAGCTGGTTGATATCAATTTTCCCATCCTTCAATCTGAACTCAGGACCAACAATCTCTACCCCTTCGCCTGGATATCCACAGTGTGAATCCCACTGTGACCGATGGTGCAAACACAAAATAGCGATTCCAATAGCTCATAGGTGATCTTAATCTAGGTTCTTTGATGGTGGATGTCAAGAACCCGTCCTCCTCAGTCTTCAACAAACATAAAATGTCTTCACTAGGTCTAGGTAACTTACTCAGATAGGGTTGCCAGCTTCGACCACTTCATCCTTTCCATTGCTGCAATGATGCTGCCCATTCCATTCTTCTGCAAATCTGCAACGTCCACTGCCTTATTGCCACAGACTTTGATCTTCACAGAGGTGAACCTTTCTTGCTGCTCAGCGGTGAGAAACTCAGCTCCATAGCCCCCGACGCTGTCGGAACACCAGATGCGGCCATGGATTTGAATGGGAAAGGTTTATGGATGATTGGAATGAGAAAAGGAGCAGAAGCTTGAAGCTTTGAAATCTCAGAGAGTCGATGCCGGAGTCGATAGGGTATCGCCTCAGGCAGGTTGAAGGAGATGAAGACGAAGGGTGAATCGATATACCATAGATTTCAGGTTTTTATCAATAATAAAGGTGACTTTTCGAAATAAGAGACGACATAATGGCAGAAAACGACAAAAGACAGGTTCCATAGGAATAAATTCTTTTAAAATTATGAACCGTCAAGGATAATTGAGAAGCGAGCAATATTTAACGAATTTGCTTGATTTCAAGGGGAAAATAATTGAATAATTGTTATTTCAGTATTTACATATAAATCTATCACACATTTCACATGCCTAATTCCCTTCTAAGAGACGTAAATCTCTCTTCAGGTAAGGCCTTTGTGAAGATATCTGCTAACTGATTTTGTGTATCTACAAAGGAAATGTCTATATTACCATTGGCTACATGATCATGAATAAAATGGTATCTAACCTCAATGTGCTTTGTCCTTAAATGCTGGGGTGGATTCTTGGTAAGATTTATTGCACTTGTGTTGTCGCACAGTAATGGAATTGTCTTGATCTGAAGTTCATAGTCCTCAAGTTGTTGTTTAATCCACAACAACTGTGTACAACAGCTTCCAGCAGCCACGTACTCAGCTTCAGCTGTAGACAGTGCTACTAAATTTTACTTCTTTGAGGACCATGATATGAGACATCCTGCAAGAAATTGACAAAAATCACTGGTAATTTTCCTATCTACTTTGCATCCAGCATAGTCAGCATCAGAATATCCTACTAAACTAATTTCACATGATTTAGGATACCATAGACCTAGATCATGAGTTCTAGTTAAATATCTAAAGATTCTTTTAACATAAATTAAGTGAGACTCTCTGGGATCTGCTTGATAACTAGCACACATGCATACACTAAACAATATATCAGGTCTACTTGGAGTTAAATAGAGTAACAAACCTATCATACCTCTATAAAGTTTCTGATCTACTTTCTTACCATTTTTGTCACTGTCTAACCTTGTTGATGTGCTCATGGGTGTTGACAGTGGCTTGGCATTTTCAAATCCAAACTTCTTTAGTAATTCTTTGGTATATTTTGCTTGACAGATGTGAGAACTTTCCTTTCCTTGTTTGATTTGCAATCCCAAGAAGTAGTTGAGTTCCCCCATCATGCTCATTTCAAATTCTACCTGCATAAGCTTTTCAAAATACTTGCAAAGAGATTCATCAATAGAACCAAATATTATATCATCTACATAAATTTGTACAAGTAATACATGTTTGACTTTAAACTTAACAAATAATGTACTATCTACTTTTCTTCTAATGAAACCATGGTCCAATAAAAATGTACTTAAACGTTCATACCATTCTCTTGGTGTTTGTTTCAAACCATATAAAGCTATATGCAACTTAAAAACGTGATTTGGAAAATCCATGTCATTAAAGCCAGGCGGTTGTTCTACATATACCTCTTCCTTTATAAAACAATTCAGAAAAGTAGATTTTACATCCATTTGAAAGAGTTTTAAATTTAATGCAGAAGCATATGCAAGTAAAATCCTAATTGCCTCAAGTCTAGCCACTGGTGCATAAGTTTCATCGAAATCTATGCCTTCCTCTTGGGAATAGCCTTGAGCTACCAATCTATCCTTGTTTCTAGTGATCACACCAACTTCATCCAATTTGTTCCTGAACACCCATTCGGTGCCAATCACAGGATGATCTGATGGTCACGGAACAAGGGACCATACTTGGTTTCTCTTGAACTGGTTACGTTCATCTTGCATGGCTAATATCCAAGATTCATCAGACAGTGTCTCATTGACTGTCTTAGGCTCTATTTGTGATACAAAAGCTAAATAATCACATGGAATTACGTTACCTCTTGTTCTTACCTCAACAGATGGATCTCCAATTATATTGTCTAGAGAGTGATCCTTCTTATACCTCCATCCTTTGGAAGATTTTCATGAGATATATCTTTTTATTGTAGATCTTCCAGGGGTGGATCTTCCTTGTCCTCAATCGAAGTGCTCTTCCAAGGTGCTGAAGTTGGTTAGATGGACACCTCCATTAAGTAATTTCAGCCTCAATGTGGACGGTACTTGCAAAGGAAATCCCGGCGTATGTGGAGGTGGAGGTTGTATACGTGATTCCCATGGCAATGTCCATGTGGCTTTCTCACATTTTTATGGGGATGGCACAAGCATGATCGCTGAAGTTCGGGCCCTTTGTGATGGCCTTAAGGTGGCCGCCTCTAAAGGCTTCCAGCTATCTGCTGTCTACTCTGACTCTCAGTCCTTGGTAAAATCTATTGAGGAAAAGAAGATGATCTCCTGGTAGTCCTACAGATGGTGGAGGGAGGCTCTGTCTCTACTATCACAGCAGAATACTCCTTTCTCTCATGTATATCAGGAAACCAACCAGCTTACTGATGCCCTAGCAAATATAGCTGTTAAGACTATGCGCAATGACTTATTCTGGGGGGGTGTAATGTTCCTCACCCTTGCAAGGGGCCAATGGTCATTGACAAATCTGGCCTAATGCATGTTAGATTGGTGTAATGGGGTTGGCCCCATGAACGATTGTATCTTCTTTTCCTATATTAAATCAGGCCCAGGTTCTCATGGGTGGAGTGAGAACATTTTTCCCCTCTGGGGGAAGGTGCACTCTCCCTTTTGAGGCCTGAGGACTCTTATTAAAAAAAAAATCAACATCACTATCTACTTCCTTCTCAAGGAAGGGTTAGTCTCATCAAAAATAACATGTACTGTCTGTTCAATTAATAAACTATTTTATTGAATACTCTATATCCTTTGGGTTTAGAAGCATATCCCATGAATATACCTTCATCTGATTTGGAATCTAGCTTACCAATATCCCTTTTACCGTTGTTGTGGATGAAGCCATGGACATCCAAATGTCCTGAAATGGCTGATCTTCGGATTCTTCTGCTTGTATAGCTCATATGAAGTCTTTTTCAGGATTGGCTTGATCATTACTCTGTTAATGATATAGCATGCTGTGCTGATGGCTTCGGCCCAAAAATATCTTGGCAAGTCATATTCTGATAGCATTGTCCTTGCCATATCCAATAGGGTTCTATTTTTCCTTTCAGCAACACCATTTTGTTGTGGCGTCCTTGGTGCTGAGAAGTTGTGTTCTATTCCTTGGCTATCACAGAATTTTGCAAAGCTCTCATTCTGAAATTCTCCTCCGTGATTTGAACGGATACTAATGATGCTATACTTCTTATCCTTTTAAACTTTCTTACTGAAACTAACAAAACTCTCAAAGTATCATCCTTGTGTTCTAGGAAAGAAACCCATGTAAACTGGAGAGTAGTCATCTACTATAACAAATCCAAAGTTCTTTCCCCCGAAACTTGTGGTCCTCATAGGCTTAAATAGACCCATGTTTCTTTTTACTGTTCGTCAGCACCTTTTAATATTAATGTTGTTTTGCCATTAGTAAATTTTCTAGTGTGCTTGACAATTTTTCATTTTTGTTGTTAAAGTGTTAACTTCTTGTTTTATTTATTTACAGTTTCTTGGTTTTCAAAGTCGCTAATTGTTCATTTTATTTTTTAAGTCTTCACATAACAGTTCATTTCTCCTTTTTAGTTCAGTAATTTGTTTTTCCATTTGCTCATTTTCAGATTTTAAGTTTGAATTAGTATTTTCTAAG
This sequence comes from Colocasia esculenta, assembly GCA_014218235.1. Lineage (NCBI taxonomy): Eukaryota > Viridiplantae > Streptophyta > Magnoliopsida > Alismatales > Araceae > Colocasia > Colocasia esculenta. The sequence continues at coordinate 6,784,599 of CM024761.1, forward strand.
CAGGCAAGATTTTTCTTACTGGCTTTTAGTGATTTACATACTTCTTTATATTTACAGTACAGTTCATTAAAAGCTTCTTCTAAGTTATCTGAATCAGATTCATTATATGAAGAAAAAGATGAGTCTGATGTTACCTTATCCTCGATGTTGGCCATGAATGCCAGGTTGGCTTCTCTTCTTCTTCTTCATTGCTTGAGCTTGACTCGCTATCTGAGTCACTGATGTTGTTTCATGCTACTGCCATGGCTTTCTTCTTGTATCTTCTAAATTTCTTGGAACTATCCTTCTTTCTAAACTCAATTTTCTTCAGTTTCGGAACATTCAGCTTTGATATGTCGGGCTTCTTGCATTCGTAGTAGATTGGTTCCTTTTTCTTCACATCTTTGACTTCAGGCTTCTTGAAGTCTTTTCCTTTCTTAAAATACCTTCTTCGATACTGGTATTTCTTTTTCTTGGCTAATATGCATTGTAGTCTTCTGGATAGAAATGCTTCTTCATCATCACTGCATTCATTGCTGACCTCACCCTCAGATTCTTCTTCAGAGCTACCTTCTGTAGCCTTGAGTGCATTGGTATGCTTTTTCTTGCAGTCCGGCGCAAAATTCCTCTCCGGGAGCGTGGTTGCGGGTCGTCGATGTGATCGCATACGGACACCTCTTCGCTCAAATGGGCATAACTTTCTACTCGGTTATCAGAATGGCTTATAAGACCACAATTCGGAATCGGCACTCAGAGACGCCCGATGCCCCCTTATTGCTTGGGGGATAAGACGTCGTTTCGGGGTAAAAAACCATCGTTTCGCACTCTAAGATTGCGATTCTAGCCGATGATCTCCCCGATTTCAGGGATTTCTAATAGTAGCGACTCCCTCGATTACGCGAATCGTTGGCGGAGCCCACACACGGAGGCGGCTTGTCACGGTGATCGGAAGTCGTGTTCAACTCTTCGCGAGATCTCCTCCCGAGGTCGTGATATGGGTGCTCGAACATCACCGATATAGTCACCCCCTCTAGTTTATTCCACCCCTTCAGCAAAGAACTGTGCATAACTTTCCGCCCGGGCATCGGAATCGCTAATGTGACCACAATTCGGAATTGGCACTCCGAGAAGGTCGATAGGGCGCTGGTTCGCGGAATTCTGTTCTATGGCCGAAATTCCGCCCCGGAGCGTGCGTTATAGTACACTGACAACCGTATCCTTCGAGGACGCAGATATCTGTGCGCCCGGGGGTCAGAACCACCCGCGAGGCCCCAATTCAGAATCGACACTTCGACCCGGTCGGTTAAAAGGTTGCATTCAGAGATTTCCGGTCCGGCGCAAAATTCCTTTCCGGGACCGTGGTCGCAGGCCGTCGATGCGATCACATACGGACACCTCTCGCTCAAACGGGCATAACTTTCTACTCGGTTATCGGAATTACTTATAAGACCACAATTCAGAATCGGCACTCAGAGACGCCTGACGCCCCCTTAATGCCTAGGGCGATAAGATGTCATTTCGGGGTACAAAAACCTTCGTTTTGCACTCCAAACTTGTGATTCTAGCCGATGATCTCCCCGATTTCAGGGTTTTCTAATAGTAGCGACTCCTCGATTACGTGAATCTCTGGCGGAGCCCACATACGGAGCCAGACTGTCACAGCGATCAGAAGTCGTGTTCAACTCTTCACGAGATCTCCTCCCGAGGTAGTTGATATGGGTGCTCGAACATCGACGATATAGTCAACCCCCTAGTTTATTCCCACCCCTTCAGCCAAAGAACTGTGCATAACTTTCCGCTCGGGCACTGGAATCGCTAATGTGCACAATTCAGAATCGGCACTCCGAGATAGTTGATAGGGCGCTGGTTTTGCGGAATTCTGTTTCGGGGCCGAAATTCGCCCCGGAGCGTGCGTTATAGTACACCGACAACCGTACCCTTCGATCGGACGCAGATATCAGTTCGCCCGGGGGTCCGAAACCAACGCGAGGCCCCATTCGGAATCGGCACTTCAACCCGGTCGGTAAAAGGTCGCATTGGAGATTTTCGGTCCGGCGCAAAATTCCTCTCCGGGAGCGTGGTCGCAGGCCGTCGATGCGATCGCATACGGACCTTCTTCGCTCAAACGCGCATGACTTTCTACGCGGTTATCAGGATTGCTTAAAGACCACAATTCGGAATCGGCCACTCAGAGACGCCCGACGTCCCCTTATCGCCCAGGGAGATAAGATGTCGTTTCGGGGTTCAAAAACCTTTGTCTCGCACTCCGAAATTGCGATTATAGCCGACGATCTCCCTGATTTTAGAGTTTTCTAATAGTAGCGACTTCCTCGATTACGCGAATCGCTGGCGGAGCCCACACACGGAGCCGGCCTGTCACGGCGATCAGAAGTCGTGTTCAACTCTTCGCGAGATCTCCTCCCGAGGGCGTTGATATGGGTGCTCGAACATTACTGATATAGTCACCCCCTCTAGTATTTTCCACCACTTCAGCCAAGAAGAACTGTGCATAACTTTCCGCCGGGCATCGGAATCGCTAATGTGACCACAATTCGGAATCGGCACTCCGAGACGGTCGATAGGGTGCTGGTTTCGCGGAATTCTGTTCCGGGGCCGAAATTCTGCCCGGAGCATGCGTTGTAGTACACGACAACCGTAAACTTTTCGATCGAACGCAGATATCTGTTCGCCCGGGGGTCGAAACCACCCGCGAGGCCCCAATTCGGAATCGGCACTTCGACCCAGTCGGTAAAAGGTCACATTCGGAGATTTCTGGTCCGGCAAAAATTCCTCTCCGAAAGCGTGGTCGAGGGCCATCGATGTAATCGCTCACGGACACCTCTTCGCTCAAACGGGCATAACTTCTACTCGGTTATCGGAATTGCTTATAAGACCACAAGTCGGAATCGGCACTCAGAGGACGCCCGACGCTCCTTTATTGCCTAGGGTGATAGGACGTTGTTTCGGGGTACAAAAACCTTCGTTCGCACTCCGAAATTGTGATCTAGCGATGATCTCCTCAATTTCTGCATTTTCTAATAGTAGCAACTCCCTCGATTACGCGAATCGCTGGCAGAGCCCACACACGGAGCCGGCCTATCACGGAGATCGGAGGTCGTGTTCAACTCTTCACGAGATCTCCTCCCGAGGTCGTTGATATGGGTGCTCGAACATCGCCGATATAGTCGCCCCCTCTAGTTTATTCCCACCCCTTCAGCCAAAGAACTGCGCATAACTTTCCGCTCGGGCACTGGAATCGCTAATGTGACCACAAATTGGAATCAGCACTCCGAGACGGTCGATAGGGCGCTGGTTTCGAGGAATTCTGTTTTGGGGCCGAAATTCTGCCCCGGAGCGTGCGTATAGTACACCGACAACCGTACCCTTCGATCGACGCAAGAGATATGTTCGTCCGGGGTCGAAACCACCCGTGAGGCCCCAATTCGGATCGGCACTTCGACCCGGTCGGTAAAAGGTCACATTCGGAGATTTCTGGCCCGGCGCAAAACTCCTCTCCGGGAGTGTGGTCGGGGCCGTCGATGCGATCGCATACGGACACCTCTTCGCTCAAACGAGCATAACTTTCTACTCTGCGTTATCGGAATTGCTTATATGACCAAATTCGGAATCGACAGTTAAAGACGCCCGACGCCGCATTATTGCCTAGGGCGATAAGACGTCTTTTCGGGGTACAAAAACCTTCATTTCGCACTCCGAAATTGCGATTCTAGCCGATGATCTCCCCGATTTCAGGGTTTTCTAATAGTAGCGACTCCCTCGATTACGCGAATCGCTGGCGGAGCCCACACACGGAGCCCGCATGTCACGGAGATCGGAAGTCGTGTTCAACTCTTCGCGAGATCTCCTCCCGAGGTCGTTGATATGGGTGCTCAAACATCGTCGATATAGTCACCCCCTCTAGTTTTTTCCCACCCCTTCAGCCAAAGAACTGTGCATAACTTTCCGCCCGGGCATCGAAATCGCTGATGTGACCACAACTCAGAATCGGCACTCCGAGACGGTCGATAGGGCCCTGGTTTCATAGAATTCTGTTCCGGGGCCGAAATTCCACCCCAGAGCATGCGTTATAGTACACCGATAACCGTACCCTTCGATCGGACGCAACACGATCCTCAGGTGCTCGGCGTGCTCCTCCTCCGAAACGGAGTACACCAGATTGTCGTCAACAAACACTACGACAAACCGACCAAGAACTGTTGGAACACCCGGTGCATCAGATCCATGAAGGCCGCTGGAGCATTGTGAGCCCAAACGGCATCACCAAAAACTCAAAATGTCCATATTTGGTCCGAAAAGCAGTCCTCTCAATGTTAGAATCCCTAATCCGCAACTGATAGTAGCCCGACTCAAATCGATCTTCGAGAAGACACGAGCAGACTGAAGCTGATCAAAGAGATTGTCAATCCTAGGCAAAGGATACCTATTCTTGATGGTCACTTGGTTCAGCTTACTATAATCAATACACAATCTTAGGCTACCATCCTTCTTTCTGACAATAGAACAGGTGACCCCCCAGGAGAAAAGCTAGGACGAATATAGTCCTTCTCCAACAACTCCTCAAGCTGCCTCTTCAACTCCCTCAACTCTGCTGGTGCCATACGGTACGGTGCCTGTGCAAAAGGTACAGTGCCAGGAACCAACTCCACAGTAAATTCATCTCCCTCTCTGGTGGTAAACCAGGCAACTCTTCCGGAAAAACATCCGGAAACTCACACTATGGGAATATCCCCCACTCTCGTGGCAACCTGGTCAAGGGTAATCAGAAACTAGAAAACCTGACAACCAGAGGCAAGCAACCTCCCCGCCCTCAAAGCAGAAACTAAAAAGCAAGAAGTAAGAGGTACGATACCCTGGAAGTAGAACGCCGCTTCCCCAGGTATCCGCAAGTGCACCTCTTCTTCTGGCAATCCATCACTACACCATACTGCTCTAACCAGTCCATACCCAAAATCACATCATAGTCCTGCAACTGCAAGGCAAACAAACGGGCTGACAACCACTGATCCTGCAACTACACCAGGTACCTCCTCAAGACAGTAGGACGTAAGGACAAAGTCCCTATCGGCAACTCCACTGCTAACTCAACAGACTCTCCCGAACTCAACTCTCCAAGGGAGTCTAAAACTCCTCAGACACAAAAGAGTGAGAGGCACCGGAATCAAACAAGACTCTAGCAGTATAACCAAAAACTGTAACAGTACCTTCCACTAGCTGAGCTTGCCTCCGCGTCTGCATGGGTCAAGTGAGTAACACGACCTCTACCTCTCGACCCACCAGAACCTCCGGTCCGCTGACGCTACTGCACAGGTGTCTGCTGCTGCTGCTGCTGCTGCTGCTGCACTCGGGGCTGTGACTGAGTCTGCTGCTGTGGCACACGAGGTAACAAAGGACAATATCGCGCCATGTGACCCATCTGGTCACACCGGTAACACTGACCAGCAAAAGTACGATGTACCTGCTGCGAAGGCTGTCCTACAGGCTGCTGAACACTCCCAACAGACTGCTGTCTCTCTCTGCTCTGCCTGCCTCCTATCACGCCGAAACTTCCTCCGAGATCCTGACCTCGCCGTCGTCCAGTAGAAGTAGACGCGTAAGAAGTCGCAGTCCTCGGGGACGGTACCCTGCGCTATCGAGGCTGTGTCGGAACTACCTGCGTCTGAACCTCTGCGCTCCGAGCACGAGTCCGTAAAGTATCTGCCTTCAACGCTGCCGCTGTCTGATAGGCCACGTCCAAGTCTGTAACGCGTGCAACTATCAACGCCTGCCTGAGCTCTGGCCTCAAGCCCCTCACAAACTGCTGAGTCCTCAGACCCTCATCTGCCATAATCTGTGGAGCATAACCCCTAGCTCTACAAATCTGGCCATGTACTGCACTACAGTAAAGTCCCTCTGCTGCAAGTCCAGAAACTGGTACAACCTCTCCGTCCGGACGTAAGTAGGACAGAAGGCTCTCTCAAAAGAAATGACAAACTCCTGCCACGGAATCTGTCTAAGTGGACGAGACTGAAAAGTAGTCTTCCACTCAGAGGACCACCAAGTCAACGCTTGCGCCTGCAACTAGTAACTGGCTACAGCACTCGCTCCTCGGGAACACACTCCATGGAACGAAAAGTCCGCTCCACTGCATCTAACCACGCCCGCGCTGCATCTGGGTCAGGCTGGCCCAAAAACTGAGGAGGCTGAAACTGCAAGAACTCCTTCAACACCCTCCCAGTACCACCCAGGGGTACCGGCGCATCTCGGTGCTGAGCTACAAACTGAGCCATCCCCTCAAGAAAATGAGTCATATCTAATCCTGAGCTACCTGAGGTGGAGGTGGCGGCGGCGGAACAATACCACTCTGTGCGTCCTGTGGCAAAGGCTGTGTCTGCTGAGGTGGCGGAGCATCTCCAACCTCCTGACGAGTCGCCTGCTCGGCTACTCCCTCTCTAGGACGTCGCCTAGGTGCCATAGAACTATACACAGAGCAAAAACATACATAAATACATTAACTAACTCCGGGTTAATTAGTTGCAACTATACTCTTTATACTCTGAGTCTACATGATGGGTATTCCTTATATATATCTCATCAGACCAGGCTCTGATACCAAACTGTAATGACCCAGAATCCGCATTACCAGTAAGCAACCAGTAACCCAAATTCTGACCCGCTAACCCACGACCAAGCTCGGAAGGGTAGGAAGTAAGAGTCCGAGGAGACTATATATAAGAAGATACACACCATGTAAAGTAGTAAGTTCCACTATATGAACATAACATGTACAATCAGAGTTTGGGCAAGGTACAGAGTACAGAAGTACAACAAAAACTACTACTCACTGCAGCTAAGGAGCACCACACCGGAGTGGCTAGACTCGCCCCCACGCCTAGGTAACACAACAGAAACAGGCACGCGGTAACGCAACGCGCGTACAACAGACGGAACCACTCAACGTCTGAACTCCGTACAGTAGTGACACCTCATATCACATCTATTACTCATATGCACAGGCGAAGTCACACTCTAAGCCTGGCCAACATGTGTTATCAGGGCGGACATCACATGTCAATCGCCTTGAAACACAATACTTAAGTCTGCTGGGACACAGGAGATTAACGGCCATATCGATTGCCGCCAATAAGAAGTAAACGGCACTCATCATGTCGTTTACCCTAACTCAACGGCAATCGACCCTGTCGTTTACACCCATCCCGAAGATCTCAACGTCAACAGATGTGGACGTTAAGCTCTTCAGTCCCCTAACCCCGAATTGCACCGAATCAGTTCAATTGGGCAGAATCACCCAACAGAACTCCGACTGATGGAGGGAAATACATCCTCTCATCACATTACACTACCAGAGCTTTAAAACAAGTGATTCAGCTCTTGAATCACTCAAAACATCCAAAATCCCGGCATGCCACAACCCAACCAAACCATGATTTGCACACTGATTCACACAAATTTAGCATGCGGTTTGATAAGGAGGGTTACAGGATTAAGTCCCTACCTCAGAACGCTTTATAATCCCCAACAGCCACCAATCGCGCCGGAACCCCCCGAAGAATCCGCACGAATCGCACTAAATCCTCGCGTTTCCCGCCCGATCAAGCACCACCACACGATCCAGGGCCTTCCCACGAGCTCCCATCAACTATCAGAAGCTGCGGAAATCAAGAAAAGCAAAGGTGGAGGGAAGGAGAAGAAATGAGAAGGAGAAACTCTGCTCTCGGGCTGCCCTATATCAACAGGTCCGACCAGTTGACGTCCACATCACTAGCCGCTTAATGAACCGCCAAAGGTTTGACGTCCAGATCACTGGTCGCTGAGTTCACCTCAAACGTCCACATCGCTGGACGCTGACACCAAGTCAACGGCTAGCCCCTGGCCGTCACCCCAAGTCAACGACAATGGTCTTGTCGCCGACCACACAGAACCTCTAAAAGACCCCAATAAGGATCCACTTAACCCGAGACTTTACAGCTCTCCCCCCTTAAGGAATTTTGACCTCAAAATTCAAAGCAATACAAGGAAAGAAAAGAAGACTCACCAAAGAGGTACGGAAACTGCTCGCGCATCTCGTCCTCTTGCTCCCATCTCGACTCACCACTTGAGTGCCGCTGCCACGCAATAGGAATTAACGGGATAGCCTTGATCCTCAACCTCTGAACTCGGCGATCCTCAATGTGCAACGAAAACTCGGGTACAGTCAACACTGGAGTCACCTCAGACCACTCTGCACTCTGAAGAACGTGAGACTCGTCAGAAAGGTACCTCCGAAGCATCGACACGTGGAACACATCATGTACTGCTGCCAACTCTGACAGAAGCTCAAGTCTGTATGCCAAAACTCCAACACGCTCAGTAATGGTGAAAGGCCCAATAAAGCGAGGACTCAACTTTCCACGCTTACTGAACCTCACCACTCCCTTCATAGGAGACACACGAACGACCCTGGTCTCCTACCTGAAACTCGAGCGGTCGTCTGCGCTGATCTGCATAACTCTTCTGCCGACTCTGAGCTGACTGAAGCCTCTGTCTCACAAGCTGAACTACCTCAACTGCCTGCTGTACTAACTCTGGCCCTGTGACAACCCGTTCGCCAACCTCGAACCAGTCAAGAGGAGTGCGACACGGTCGTCCATAGAAAGCCTCATATGTGCCAAACCGATACTGGAGTGATAACTATTATTATATGCGAACTCGATCAACGGCAAGTGAGCTGTCCACGACCCCTGCCACTCCAGACAACAAGCTCTAAGCATGTCCTCCAAAGTCTGAATAGTCCGCTCTGACTGATCATCTAACTGAGGGTGGTAGGCGGAACTAAAAGCCAACTCTGTCCCCAAAGCTCTCTGGAAACTGTGCCAGAACCCAGAAGTGAAGCGAGGATCCCTGTTTGATACAATAGAGATCGGCACTCCGTGCAAAGGAACAATCCGCTCTACGTACAATGCGGCCAACCTACTCACACCCCAACTAGTCCGACAGGCAAGAATCTGGCAGTCTTCGTCAATTTGTCCACAAGAACCCAAATACTGTCAAAACTTCAGCTGTCCTCGGCAAACCAAAACAAAATCAGTCGTCACATGGTCCCACTTCCACATCGGAATCTCTAACGGCTGCACAAGTCCTCCTGGACGCTGATGTTCGGCCTTCACCTGCTGACAGACCAAACACCTAGCAACAAAAGCCGTTATGTCTCTCTTCATCCCAGGCCACCAAAACTGACGTCTCAACCTGTGATACATCTTGGTCGACCCTGGATGAATCGAGTACCTGGAACCATGTGCCTCCTGCAACACAATCTTCCTGCAACTCTCCTGATAGACTCCTCACAGGAACATAGAGTTATCTCGGAACCTAACAGTCCCATCCTCACAAAGCTCAACCTCTGGAAGAAGCAACACACTGCACAACTCGGGATCTGCCTGCTGAGCCTCAGCAACCTGTCTCACAACGGCGGGAGCCGCTAACAAGCTACCTAACACACACTGTCGACGAATGGACGAAACTCTGAAAGACCCCTCTGTCGCAGACTGCCACAACTGCCACTCTCTAAGCATCAGATGACTCATCTGTGCTTTCCTACTCAAGCATCTGCAACTACATTCGCCTTTCCAGGCTTATACTCAATGCTAAAATCATAGTCTTTCAGATATTCCATCCATCGACGCTGCCTCATATTCAGATCCCTCTGAGAAAACACATACCTCAAACTCTGGTGGTCGGTACGGACAACAAAGCTCACTCCGTACAGTAAGACGCCAAATCCTCAAAGCAAACACCACCGCTGCAAGTTCTAAGTCATGGGTCGGGTAACTCTCCTCGTGGGGCTTAAGCTGGCAGACGCATAAGCCCCCACCCGGCCTTGCTGCATCAAAACCGCACCCAGACCAACACCTAAGCATCTGTAACACCTCAAAACCCTCCTCACCTGAAGGTAAGGCAAGGACTGGCGCCGACGTAAGCAGTCGCTTCAACTCTATGAAGCTCTGCTCACACCTCACCTGCTCCGACCACACAAACGGAACTCCCTTTCTCGTCAACCGAGTCAAGGGTGCAGCAACCTGAGAAAAGCCTCGAACAACCTGCGGTAGTAACCTGCCAAACCCAGAAAGATACGAATCTCAGACACAGATCTGGGACTCTCCCACTGCAAAACTGCCTCAACCTTCGCTGGATCCACAGAAACTCCCTCACCTGAGATCACGTGCCCCAAAAAGTGAACCTGTTGTAGCCAAAATTCACACTTACTAAGTTTGGCATACAACTGGTGCTCTCGTAAGGTCTGCAACACGATCCTCAGGTGCTCGGCGTGCTGCTCCTCCGAAACAGAGTACACCAGAATGTCGTCAACAAACACTACGACAAACCGGTCCAAGAACTGGTGGAACACCCAGTGCATCAGATCTATGAAGGCCGCTGGAGCATTAGTGAGCCCAAACGGCATCACCAAAAACTCAAAATGTCCATATCTGGTCCGAAAAGCAGTCCTCTCAATGTCAGAATCCCTAATCCGCAACTGATAGTAGCCCGACCTCAAATCGATCTTCGAAAGACACGAGCAGACTGAAGCTGATCAAAGAGATCGTCAATCCTAGGCAAGGATACCTATTCTTGATGGTCACTTGGTTCAGCTTCCTATAATCAATACACAATCTCAGGCTACCATCCTTCTTTCTGACAAACAGAACAGGTGACCCCCAAGGAGAAAAGCTAGGACGAATATAGCCCTTCTCCAACACTCCTCAAGCTGCCTCTTCAACTCCCTCAACTCTGCTGGTGCCATACGGTACGGTGCCTGTGCAAAAGGTACAGTGCCAGGAACCAACTCCACAGTAAATTCAATCTCCCTCTCTGGTGGTAACCAGGCAACTCTTCCAGAAAAACATCTGGAAACTCACACACTACGGGAATTCCCCCACTCCCGTGGCAACCTGGTCAAGGGTAATAGCAGAAACTAGAAAACCCTGACAACCAGAGGCAAGCAACCTCCCTCCCTCAAAGCAGAAAACTAAAAAGCGAGAAGTAAGAGGTACGATACCCTGGAAGTAGAACGCCGCTTCCCCAGGTATCCGCAAGTGCACCCTCTTCTCTGGCAATCCATCACTGCACCATACCGCTCTAACCAGTCCATACCCAAAATCACATCATAGTCCTGCAACTGCAAGGCAAACAAACGGCTGACAACCACTGATCCTGCAACTGCACAGGTACCTCCTCAGACAGTAGGACGTAAGGACAAAGTCCCCTGTCGGCAACTCCACTGCTAACTCAACAGACTCTCCCGAACTCAACTCTCCAAGGGAGTCTAAAAACTCCTCAGACACAAAAGAGTGAGAGCACCGGAATCAAACAACTCTAGCAGTATAACCAAAAACTGTAACAGTACCTTCCACTAGCTGAGCTGCCTCCGCGTCTGCACGGGTCAAGTGAGTAACACGACCTCTACCTCTCGACCCACCAGAACCTCCGGTCTGCTGACGCTGCTGCATAGGTGTCTGCTGCTGCTGCTGCTGCACTCGGGGCTGTGACTGAGTCTTCTGCTGCGGCACACGAGGTAACAAGGACAATCTCGCGCCATGTGACCCATCTGGTCACACCGGTAACACTGACCAGCAAAAGTACGTTGTACCTACTGCGAAGGCTGTCCTACGGCTGCTGAACACTCCCAACAGACTGCTGTCTCTGCTCTGCCTGCCTCCTATCACGCCGAAACTTCCTCCGAGATCCTGACCTCGCCGTCGTCCCAGTAGAAGTAGACGCGTAAGAAGTCGCAGTCCTCGGGGCCGTCTGCACGGTACCCTGCTGCTGTCGAGGCTGTGTCGGAACTACCTGCGTCTGAACCTCTGCGCTCCGAGCATGAGTCCGTAAAGTATCTGCCTCCAACGCTGCCGCTGTCTGATAGGCCGCGTCCAAGTCTGTAACGCGTGCAACTATCAACGCCTGCCTGAGCTCTGGCCTCAAGCCCCACAAACTACTGAGTCCTCAGACCCTCATCTGCCATAATCTGCGGAGCATAACCCCCTAGCTCTACAATCTGGCCTGTACTGCACTACAGTAAAGTCCCTCTGCTGCAAGTCCAGAAACTGGTACAACCTCTCAGTCCGGACGTAAGTAGGACAGAAGGCTCTCTCAAAAGAAACGACAAACTCCTGCCACGGAATCTGTCTAAGTGGACGAGACTGAAAGTAGTCTCCCACTCAGAGGACCACAAAGTCACGCCTGCGCCTGCAACTGGTAACTGCTAACAGCACTCGCTCCTCGGGAACACACTCCATGGAACGAAAAGTCCACTCCACTGCATCTAACCACGCCCGCGCTGCATTTGGGTCAGGCTGGCCCAAAACTGAGGAGGCTGAAACTGCAAGAACTCCCTCAACACCTCCCAGTACCACCCTGGGGTACCGGCGCATCTCGGTGCTGAGCTACAAACTGAGCCACCCCCTCAAGAAAATGAGTCATCTAATCCCTAAGCTACCTGAGGTGGAGGTGCGGCGGCAGAACAATGCCACTCTATGCGTCCTGTGGCAAAGGCTGCGTCTGCTGAGGTGGCGGAGCATCTCCAACCTCCTGACGAGTCGCCTGCTCGGCTACTCCCTCTCTAGGACGTCGCCTAGGTGCCATAGAACTATACACAGAGCAAAAACATACATAATACACTAACTAACTCCGGGTTAATTAGCTGCAACTGTACTTTTTATACTCTGAGTCTACATGATGGGTATTTCCTTATATATATCTCATCAGACTAGGCTCTGATACCAAACTGTAACGACCCAGAATCCGCATTACCAGTAAGCAACCAGTAACCCGAATTCTGACCCGCTAACCCACGAGACAAGCTCGGAAGGGTAGGAAGAAGAGTCCGAGGAGACATATATAAAGATACACACCCATGTAAAGCAGTAAGTTCCACTATATGAACATAACATGTACAACTCAGAGTCTGGCAAGTACAGAGTACAGAAGTACAACAAAAACTACTACTCACTGCAGCTAAGGAGCACCAACACCGGTGGCTAGACTCGCTGGAACGGGAGTCGACGAAGACCCACCTGAAGGGAGGGGAGTGAGTCTCAAGAAAAGAGACCCAGTAGGGAAAAGTAACCCCACCGGTAACAGAACTAAAGTGCAGAAAATAAAACAGAAAGTAAGTACACGTCGCACCACAACACAAAACTGTAAACCTCGCGGCTCAGTAACACATACTCACACAAACACAGTAAGTAGGACTCAGCTAGGGTCTGTGGCTCGGCGTCCCGTCACCACAGAGGCTCTCAACCCCAGCCACGTGTGCACACTACAGACGCTCTCTCTCCCGTCTGGTCCACGACCAGTTTTCCCCCTACCTGACCCTGGCGGTAGAGAAGGGGCTCCACGTAGACCGGCTCAAAACCACCACAAGGAGTACGCACAGGACAGAGTCGCACTCGGGGTCCTGGCTCACTAGCGTAGGACAACCACACGCTAGTCATCTAGACGGAGTCGCACCCACGCCTAGGTAACACAAAAGAGGCACGCGGTAACGCAAAGCGCGTACAACAGACGGAACACACAACGTCTGAAACTCCGTACAGTAAGTGACACCTCATATCACATCAATTACTCATATGCACAGGCGAAGTCACACTCTAAGCTTGGCCACTGTGTTATCAGGGCGGACATCACATGTCAATCGCCTTGAACACAATACTTAAGTCTGCTGGGACACAGGAGATTAACGGCCATATCGATTGCCGCTAATAAGAAGTAAACGGCACTCATCATGTCGTTTACCCTAACTCAACGGCAATCGACCCTGTCGTTTACATCATCCCTGAAGATCTCAACATCAACAGATGTGGACGTTAAGCTCTTCAGTCCCCTAACCCAGAATTGCACCGAATCAGTTCAATTGGGCAGAATCACCCAACAGAACTCCGACTGATGGAGGGAAATACCCCTCTCACATTACACTACCAGAGCTTTAAAAACAAGTGATTCAGCTCTTGAATCACTCAAAACATCCCAAATCCCGGCATGCCACAACCAACCCTAAACCATGATTTGCACACTGATTCACACAAATTAGCATGCTGGTTTGATAAGGAGGGTTACAGGAGTTAAGTCCCTACCTCAGAACGCTTTAATAATCCCCAAATAGCCACCAATCGTGCCGGAACCCCCCGAAGACTCCGCCCGAATCGCACTAAATCCTAGCTTTTCCCGCCCGATCAAGCACACCACACGATCCAGGGCCTTCCCACGAGCTCCCATCACTATCAGAAGCTGCGGAAATCAAGAAAAGCAAAGGTGGAGGGAAGGAGAGGAATGAGAAGGAGAAACTCTGCTCTCGGGCTGCCCTATATCAACAGGTCCGACCAGTCGACGTCCACATCACTAGCCGCTTACTGACCGCCAAAGGTTTGACGTCCAGATCACTGGTCGCTGAGTTCAACCTCAAACGTCCACATCGCTGGACGCTGACACCAAGTTAACGGCTAGCCCCTAGCCGTCAACCCCAAGTCAACGACAATGGTCTTGTCGCCGACCACACAGAACCTCTAAAAGACCCAATAAGGATCCACTTAACCCGAGACTTTACATAAGACGTCGTTTCGGGGTACAAAACCTTCATTTCGCACTCCAAAATTACGATTCTAGCCGATGATCTACCCAATTTCAGGGTTTTCTAATAGTAGCGACTCCCTCGATTACGCGAATCGCTGGCAGAGCCCACACGCAGAGCCGGCCTGTCACGGAGATCGGAAGTCGTGTTCAATTCTTCCCGAGATCTCCTCCCGAGGTCGTTGATATGGGTGCTCGAACATCGGCGATATAGTCACCCCCTCTAGTTTATTCCCACCCCTTCAGCCAAAGAACTGTGCACAACTTTCCGCCCGGCATCGATATCGCTATGTGACCACAATTCAGAATCGGCACTCCGAGACGGTCGATAGGGCCTTGGTTTCGCAGAATTCTGATCCGGGCCAAAATTCCGCCGAAGAGCGTGCGTTATAGTACACCGATAATCGTACCCTTCGAACGAAGGCAGATATCTGTTCGCCCGGGGTCAGAACCCCCAGCGAGCCCCAATTCGAATCGGCACTTCGACCCGGTTGGTAAAAGGTCGCATTCGGAGATTTCCGGTCCGGCGTAAAATTCCTCTCGGAGCGTGGTTGCGGGCCGTCGATGCGATTGCATACGAACACCTCTTCGCTCAAATGGGCATAACTTTCTACTCAGTTATCGGAATTGCTTATATGACCACGATTCAGAATCGACACACAGACACGCCCGACGCCCCCCTATTGCCTAGGGTGATAAAACGTCGTTTTGGGGTACAAAAACCTTTGTTTCGCACTCCAAAATTGTGATTCTAGCCGATGATCTCCCCGATTTCAGGGTTTTCTAATAGTAGCGACTCCCTCGATTACGCGAATTGCTGGCGGAGCCCACACACGGAGCCATCCTGTCACGGAGATCGGAAGTCGTGTTCAACTCTTACCAATCTCTCCTCCCGAGGTCGTTGATATGGGTGCTCGAATATCACCGATATAGTCACCCCCTCTAGTTTATTCCCACCCCTTCCGCCAAAGAACTGTACATAACTTTCCGCACGGGCATCGGAATCGCTATTGCGACCACAATTCGGATCGGTACTCGAGATGTCGATTGGGCGCTGGTTTCGCGTAATTCTGTTCCGAGCCGAAATTCCGCCCCGGAGCGTGCGTTGTATTACACCGACACCGTACCCTTCGATCGGACGCAGATATCTATTCGCCCGGGGGTCGGACCCACCTGCGAGGCTCCAATTCGGAATCAGCACTTCGACGCGGTCGTAAAAGGTCGCATTTGGAGATTTCCGTTCCGGCGCAAAATTCCTCTCTGGGAGCGTGGTCGCAGGCCGTCGATGCGATCGCATATGGACACCTCTTCGCTCAAACGAGCATAACTTTCTGCTCGGTTATCGGAATTGCTTATATGACCACAATTCGGACTCGGCACTCAGAGACGCCCGACCGCTTTGTTGTTGCCTAGGGCGATAAGATGTCGTTTTGGGGTACAAAAACCTTCATTTCGCACACCAAAATTGCGATTCTAGCCGATGATCTCCCCGATTTCAGGTTTTTCTAATAGTAGCGACTCCCTCGATTACGCGAATCGCTGGCGAGCACACACACCGAGCCGGCATGTCACGGAGATCAGAAGTCCTGTTCACTCTTCGCGATATCTCATCCCGAGGTCGTTGATATGGGTGCTCGAACATCGCCGATATAGTCACCCACTCTACTTTATTCCCACCCCTTCAGCCAAAGAACTGTACATAACTTTCCGCTCGGGCATCGAAATCGCTAATGTGACCACAATTCGGAATCGGCACTCCGAGACGGTCGATAGGGCGCTGGTTTAGCGGAATTCTGTTCGAGGCCGAAATTCCGCCCCGAGCGTGCGTTATAGTACACCGACAACCGTACCCTTCGATCGGACGCAGATATCTGTTCGTCCGGGGTCGGAACCACCGCGGGCCCCAATTCGGAATCGACACTTCGACCCGGTCGTAAAAGGTCACATTTGGAGATTTCCGTCCGGCGCAAAATTCCTCTCTGGGAGCGTGGTCGCAGGCCGTCGATGCGATCGCATACGGACACCTCTTCGCTCAAACGGGCATAACTTTCTGCTCGGTTATCGGAATTGCTTATATGACCACAATTCGGAATCGGCACTCAGAGACGCCCGACGCCTTGTTATTGCCTAGGGCGATAAGACGTCAATTCGGGTTACAAAAACCTTCATTTCGCTCGCCGAAATTGCGATTATAGCCGATGATCTCCCCGATTTCAGGATTTTCTAATAGTACGACTCCCTCGCTTACCGCGAATCGCTGGCGGAGCCCACACACAGAGCCGGCCTGTCACGGCTATCGGAAGTCGTGTTCAACTCTTCGCGAGATCTCCTCCCGAGGTCGTTGATATGGGTGCTCGAACATCGCCGATATATGTCCCCCTCTAGTTTATTCCCACCCCTTCAGCCAAAGAACTGTACATAACTTTCCGTCCGGGCATCGGAATTGCTAATGTGACCACAATTCGGAATCGGCACTCCGAGACGTCGATAGGGCGCTGGTTTTGCGAAATTCTGTTTCGGGGCCGAAATCCGCCTCGGAGCGTGCGTTATAGTACACACCAACCGTACCGTTCAATCGGACGCAGATATTTGTTCGCCCAGGGCTCAAAAACCACCCGCGAGGCCCCAATTCGGAATCGGCACTTCGACCCGGTCGCTAAAAGGTAGCATTCAGAGATTTCCAGTCCGGCACAAAATTCCTCTCCGGGAGCGTGGTCGCGGGTCGTCGATGCGATCGCATACGGACACCTCTTCGCTCAAACGAGCATAACTTTCTACTCGGTTATCGGAATTGCTTTAAGAACCACAATTCGGAATCGGCACTAAGAGACGCCCGATGCCCACTTCTTTTCTAGGTGATAACATGTCATTTCTGGAAAAAAAACCATTCGTTTGGCACTCCGAAATTGCTATTCTAGCCGATGATCTCCCTGATTTCAGCGTTTTCTAATAGTAGCGACTCCCTTGATTACGCGAATCGCAGGCGGAGCCCACACACGGAGCCGGCCTGTCACGGCGATGAGAAGTCGTGTTCAATTCTTCGCGAGATCTCCTCCCGAGGTCATTGATATGGGTGCTCGAACATCGCCGATATAGTCACCCCATCTAGTTTATTCCCACCCCTTCAGCCAAAGAACTGTGCATAACTTTCCGCCCGAGCATCGGAATCGCTAATGTGACCACAATTCGAATCGGCACTCTGAGACGGTCGATAGGGCACTGGTTTCACGAAATTCTTTCCAGGCCGAATTCCGCCCCGAGCGTGCGTTATAGTACACCGACAACCGTCGATCGGACGCAGATATCTTTTCGCCCGGTGCTCGGAACCACCCGCGAGGCCCCTATTCGGAATTGGCACTTAGACCCGGTCGGTAAAAGGTCGTATTCAGATATTCCGGTCCGGCGCAAAATTCCTGTCCGGGAGAGTGGTCGCGTGCCGTCGATGCGATCGCATACGGACACCTCTTCGCTCAAACGGGCATAACTTTCTACTCGGTTATCGGATTGCTTATATGACCACAATTCGGAATCGGCACTCAGAGACGCCCGATGCCCCCTTAATGCCTAAGGTGATAAGAAGTCGTTTTCGGGTCAAAAACCTTCGTTTGCACTCCGAAATTGCGATTCTAGCCGATGATCTCCCCGATTTTTGGTTTTCTAATAGTAGCGACTCCTTCGATTACAAGAATCGCTGGCGGAGCCCACACACGGAGCCGGCCTGTCACGGCGATGAGAAGTCGTGTTCAATTCTTCGCGAGATCTCTCCCGCGGTCATTGATATTGGTGCTCGACATCGCCGATATAGTCCCCCCCATCTAGTTATTCCCACCTTAGCCAAAGAACTGTGCATAACTTTCCGCCCGAGCATCGGAATCGCTAATGTGACCACAATTCGGAATCGCACATGAGACGGTCGATAGGGCACTGGTTTCCGAAATTCTGTTCCAGGGCGAAAATTCCGCCCCGGAGCGTGCGTTATAGTACACCGACAACCGTCGATCGGACGCAGATATCTTTTCGCCCGGGCTCGGAACCACCCGCGAGGCCCCTATTCGAATTGGCACTTAGACCCGGTCGGTAAAAGGTCGTATTCATATATTTCCGGTCGCGCGCAAAATCCTGTCCGGAGAGTGGTCGCGTGCCGTCGATGCGATCGCATACGGACACCTCTTCGCTCAAACGGGCATAACTTTCTACTCGGTTATCGGAATTGCTTATATGACCACAATTCGGAATCGGCACTCAGAGACGCCCGATGCCCCCCTTAAGCCTTAAGGTGATAAGAAGTCGTTTCGGGGTAACAAAAACTTCTTTTGCACTCCGAAATGCGATTCTAGCGATGACTCCCCGATTTTTGGGTTTTCTAATAGTAGCGACTCCTCGATTACAAGAATCGCTGGCGGAGCCCACACACTCCACCCGGCGCGGCCTATCACGAAGATCTGAAGTCATGATCAACTCTTCGCGAGATCTCCTCCCGAGGTCGTTGATATGGGTGCTCGAACATCGTCGATATAGTCACCCCCTCTAGTTTATTCCCACCCCTTCAGCCAAAGAACTGTGCATATCTGTCCGCCCGGGCATCGGAATCGCAATGTGACCACAATTCGGAATGGGCACTCCGAGACGGTCGATAGGGCGCTGGTTTCACGGAATTTTGTTTCGGGGCGAAATTCCACCCCGGAGCGTGCGTTATTGTACACCGACAACCGTACCCTTCGATCAGACGCAGATATCTGTTCGCCCGGGGTCTCGAACCACCCGCGAGGCCCCAATTCGGAATCGGCACTTCGACCTGGTCGGTAAAAGATCGCATTCAGAGATTTCCGGTCCGGCGCAAAATTCCTCTCCGGGAGCGTGGTCGCGGCCCGTCGATGCGATCGCACACGAACACCTCTTCGCTCAAACGGGAATAACTTTCTACTCGGTTATCAGAATTGCTTATAAGACCACAATTCGGAATCGGCATTCAGAGACGCCCGATGCCCATTTATTACCTAGGTGATAAGACGTCATTTCGGGGTACAAAAATATTCGTTTTGCCACTCCGAAATTGCGATTCTAGCCGATGATCTCCCCGATTTCAGGGTTTTCTAATTGTAGCGACTCCCTCGATTACGCGAATCGCTGGCGGAGCCCACACACGGAGCCGGCCTGTCTCGGCGATCGGAAGTCGTGTTCAACTCTTCGCGAGATCTCCTCCCGAGGTCGTTGATATGGGTGCTCGAACATCGCCGATATAGTCACCCCCTCTAGTTTATTCCCACCCCTTCAGCCAAAGAACTGTGCATAACATTCCGTCCGAGCATCGGAATCACTAATGTACCACAATTCGGAGTCGGCACTCCGAGACGGTCGATAGTGCGCTGGTTTCGCAGAATTTTGTTTTGGCCGAAATTCCGTCCCTGAGCGTGCGTTATAGTACACCGACAACCGTACCCTTCGATCGGACGCAGATATCTGTTCGCCATGGGGTCGGAACCACCCGCGAGGCCCCAATTCAGAATCGGCACTTCGACCCAGTCGTAAAAGGTCGCATTTGGAGATTTCTGGTCCGACGCAAAATTCCTCTCTGGGAGCGTGGTCGCGGGCCGTCGATGCCATCGATACGGACACCTCTTCGCTCAAACGGCATAACATTCTACTCGGTTATCGGAATTGCTTATATGACCACAATTCAAATCACCACTCAGAGACGCCGACGCCTCGTTATTGCCTAGGGCGATAAGACGTCGTTTCGGGTTAAAAACCTTCATTTCGCACTCCAAAATTGCGATTCAAGCCGATGATCTCCCCGATTTCAGGGTTTTCTAATAGTAGCACTCCCTCGATTACGCGAATCGCTGGCGAGCCCACACACAAAGCCAGCCTGTCACGGCGATCGAAGTCGTGTTCAACTCTTCGCGAGATATACTCCCGAGGTCGTTGATATGGTGCTCGAACATCGCCGATATAGTCCCCCCTCTAGTTTATTCCCACCCCTTCAGCCAAAGAACTGGGATAACTTTCCGCCCGGCATCGGAATCGCTATTGTGACCACAATTCGGAATCGGCACTCCGAGACGGTCGATAGGGCACTGGTTTCGCGAATTTTTTTTGGGGCCGAAATTCCTCCTCGGAGCGTGCGTATAGTACACCGACAACCGTACCCTTCGATCGGACGCAGATATCTGTTCGCCCGGGCTCGGAACCACCCACGAGGCCCCAATTCGGAATCGGTACTTCGACCCGGTCGGTAAAAGGTCGCATTCGGAGATTTTCGGTCCGGCGCAAAATTCCTCTCTGGTAGCGTGGTCGCGGGCCGTCGATGCGATCGCATACGGACACCTCTTCGCTCAAACGGGCATAACTTTCTACTCGGTTATCGGAATTGCTTATAAGACCACAATTCGGAATCGGCACTCAGAGACGCCCGATGCTCACTTATTTTCTAGGTTGATAAGACGTCGTTTCGGGGTAAAAAAAACATTCGTTTGGCACTCCAAAATTGCGATTCTAGCCGATGATCTCCCCGATTTCAGAGTTTTCTAATAGTAACGACTCCCTCGTTACCGAATCGCCGGCGGAGCCCACTACGGAGCCGGCCTGTCACGGCGATCAGAAGTCGTGTTCAACTCTTCGCGAGATCTCCTCCCGAGGTCGTTGATATATTGGCGCTCGAACATCGTCGATATAGTCACCCCCTTTAGTTATTCCCACCCCTTCAGCCAAAGAACTGTGCATAACTTTCCGCCCGGGCATCGGAATCGCTAATGTGACCACAATTCGGAATCGCACACTGAGATGGTCGATAGGGCGCTGGTTTCACGTAATTCTGTTCTGGGGCGAAATTCCGCCCCGGAGCGTGCGTTATAGTACACCGACAACCGTACCTTTCGATCGGACGCAGATATCTGTTCGCCCGGGCTCGGAACCACCTGCGAGGCCCCAATTCGGAACCAGCACTTCGACCCGGTCAGTAAAAGATCACATTCGAGATTTCCAGTCCGTCGCAAAATTCCTCTCCGGGAGCGTGGTCGCGGGCCGTCGATGCGATCGCATAGGGACACCTCTTCGCTCAAACGGGCATAACTTTCTACTCGTTTATCGGAATTGCTTATAAGATGACAATTCAGAATCGGCATTCAGAGACACCGACGCCCACTTATTTTCTAGGGTGATAAGACGTCATTTTGGGGAACAAAACTGTCATTTGGCACTCCGAAAATGCGATTCTAGCTGATGATCTCCTCGATTTCAGGGTTTTCTAATAGTAGCGACTCCCTCGATTACGCGAATCACTGGCGGAGCCCACACATAGAGCCAGCCTGTCATGAGATCGTAAGTCGTATTCAACTCTTCGCGAGATCTCCTCCCGAGGTCGTTGATATGGTGCTCGAACATCGCCGATATTGTCACCCCCTCTAGTTTATTCCCACCCCTTCAGCCAAAGAACTGTGCATAACTTTCCGCCCGGGCAACGGAATTGCTAATGTGACCACAATTCAGAATCGACACTCTGACAGTCGAGAGGGCGCTGGTTTCGCGAAATTTTGTTCCGGGGCCGAAATTCCGCCCCGGAGCGTGCGTTATAGTACACCGACAACCGTACCCTTCGATCGGACGCAGATATTTGGCTGCCCGGGGCTCGGAACCACCCGCGGGGCCCCAATTCGGAATCAGCACTTCGACCCGTTCGGTAAAAGATCACATTAGGAGAATTTCGGTCCGGTGCAAAATTCCTCTCCGGGAGCGTGGTCGCGGGCCGTCGATGCGATCGCATACGGACACCTCTTCGCTCAAACGGCATACTTTCTACTTGGTTATCGGAATTGCTTATAAGACCACAATTCGGAATCGGCATTCAGAGACGCCCGACGCCCACTTACTTCCTATGGCAACAAGACGTCGTTTCGGGGTACAAAAAAACCTTCGTTCGGCACTCTGAAAATACGATTCTAGCCAATGATCTCCCCGATTTCAGGTTTTTCCAATAGTAACGACTCCCTCGATTACGCGAATCGCTGGCGGAGCCCACACACAGAGCCAGCCAGCCTGTCACGGAGATCGGGTTGTGTTCAACTATTCGCAAGATCTCCTCCCGAGGTCGTTGATAGGGTTCTCGAACATCGCCGATATAGTCACCCCGTCTAGTTTATTCCCACCCCTTCAGCCAAAGACTGTGCATAACTTTTCGCCTGGGCATCGGAATCGCTAATGTGACCACAAGTCGAATTGACACTCCGAGACGGTTGATAGGGCGCTGATTTCGCGAAATTCTGTTCCGGGGCCGAAATTCGCTCCGGAGCATGCGTTATAGTACACCGACAACCGTACCCTTCGATCGACGCAAATATCTGTTCGCCCGGGGTCGAAACCACCCCCCGAGGCCCGAACTCGGAATCGGCACTTCGACTCGGTCAGTAAAATGTCGCATTCAGAGATTTCCGGTCCGGCGCAAAATTCCTCTCCGCGAGCGTGGTCGCGCGCACGTCGATGCGATCGCATACGGACACCTCTTCGCTTAAACGGCATAACTTTCTACTCGATTATCGGAATTGTTTATAATACCAATTCGGAATCAGCACTCAGAGATGCCCGACGCCCACTTATTTCCTAGGGCGATTAGATGTTGTTTCAGGGTACAAAAACCTTCGTTTGGCACTCCGAAAATGCGATTCTAGCCGATGATCTCCCCGATTTCAGGATTTTCTAATAGTAGCGACTACCTCGAATACGCGAATCGCTGGCGGAGCCCACACACGGAGCCAGCCTGTCACGGAGAACGGAAGTCGTGTTCAACTCTTCGCAAGATCTCCTCCCAGGTCGTTGATATGGGTGCTCGAACATCGCCGATATAGTCATCCCCTCTAGTATATTCCCACCCCTTCAGCCAAAGAACTGTGCATAACTTTCCGCCCAGGCACCGGAATCGCAAATGTGACCACAATTCAGATCGGCACTCCGAGACGGTCGATAGGAGCTGGTTTCGCGGAATTCTGTTCCGGGGCCGAATTCCGCCCCGGAGCGTGCGTTATAGTACACCGACAACTGTACCCTTCGATCGTACGCAGGTATCTGTTCACCGGGGTCGGAACCACCCGCGAGGCCCCAATTCGAATCGGCACTTCGACCCGGTCGGTAAAAGGTCGCATTCGGAGATTTCTGGTTCGGCGCAAAATTCCTCTCCGCGAGCGTGGTCGCGGGCTGTTGAGCGATCGCATACGGACACCTCTTCGCTCAAATGGGCATAACTTTCTACTCGGTTATCGGAATTGCTTATATGACCACAATTCAGAATCGCACTCAGATACGCCCGACGCCCCCTTATTTCTTAGGGTGATAAGACGTCATTTCAGGGTACAAAAACCTTCATTTCGCACTCCAAAATTGCGATTCTAGCCGATGATGTCCCCGTTTCAGAGTTTTCTAATAGTAGCGACTCCCTCGATTACGCGAATCGCTAGCGGAGCCCACACACAGAGCCGGCCTGTCACGGCGATTGGAAGTCGTGTTCACCTCTTCGCGAGAGCTCCTCCCGAGGTCCTTGATATGGGTGCTTGAACATCGCCGATATATTCCACCCCCTCTAGTTTATTCCCACCCCTTCAGCCAAAGAACTGTGCATAACTTTCCGCCCGGGCATCGGAATCGGTAATGAATTACAATTTGTAATCGGCACTCCGAGACGATCGATAGGGCGCTGTTTCGCAGAATTCTGTTCCTGGGCCGAAATTCCGCTCCGTAGCATGCTTATAGTACACTAACAATCGTACCCTTCGATCGGACGTAGATATCTGTTCGCCCGGGGTCGGAACCACCCGCGAGTAGGCTGTAAACGGAGCGGATACAGAGATGATATGGGTTTTCCGTGTCCTCTCCAATATTTAATCGGATAATCCGTATCCACTCCGAATAAAATTCGAATA